>JAOSBN010012848.1:0-18185 GCA_027563595.1 Erythroxylum suave | reverse complement strand
ATAGTGGTTGGAGAAGGCCACTGCTGTATGGCCTCAATTTTCTCTGGGTCAACGCCAACACCTACTTGTGAGACAATGTGTCCCAAAAAATTCACTTGTTGTTGGGAAAAAGTGCACTTCTTAGCTTGAGCATAAAATGCATGTGAACGTAATGAATTAAAGACTACTTCCAAATGAAACTTATGAAGATGAAGAGAGGTGCTGTAAATTAAAATATCATAAAAAAACACCATGACAAAAAGCCTCAAATGGGGACGGAAGAGATCATTCATTATCGCTCGGAATGTGGAAGGAGCACTTGTGAGGCCAAATGGCATCACAGTAAATTTATAATGGCTTGAGTGTGTTTGAATTTCTATTTTATGAATATCTTCAGGTTGGACTCGAATTTGATGATAATCCGAGTGAAGATCAATCTTTGAGAAGTAGGTAGCACCGTGGAGTTCGTCCAGCAACTTATCCACATTAGGTATAGGATACTTATCTAAAATAGTGATGTGATTAAGTTCCCAATAATCAATACACATTCTCCATGAACCATCCTTCTTCTTGACTAGTAGCACAGGGCTCGCGAACGGACTAGAGCTAGGTCGAATGAATCCTTTAGATAACAAGTCAGCAACTTGCCTGTTAATTTCGTCCTTTCGAAAATAGGGATATCTATATGGCCATATGTTTGGAGGTTGAGCATTAGGATGAAGATTGATGGCATAAGTATAACTGCAGGGAGGTGGGTTCAGCGAATATATCTGAAAAATCTTGAAGTAGGCCATCAATATCAGTGAGTTTCTGACACAAACTTCCTGAAAACTTAGTTTGCTTAGTCATTACTCTTAACTCTATATTAGAAGTTGAATTCCGCTGTAACCCCTGTAATTTGTATCTTCGGCCATCAAACCAGAAAATCATAAACATTTGCTGCCAATTTGCTTGCGCGATGTTTAAGGAAGCCAACCATTCAATTCCTAAAACCATGTCAACACTAACAAGAATGAATGGAATGAAATCGCCCACGATCTTCAAATCTTGAACCTAAATTCGAAGCTGTCTACACACCTTATTGAAGTGAATAAAGGACCCATCTCCAATCTGGACCCCAAAAAAAGCAATAGATTTAGTGGGTAACTTCAATTCTGAAACAAGTGTTTAAGCCACAAAATTGTGGGTAGAACCACTGTCCACAAGAATAATTACTTTCCTTTGATTCAGTGTCCCTTGTAACTTCATAGTTGACCTTGAGTTACTACCCAGGATAGTGTGGAAGGAGATTTCAGCCTGCATCTCTGAATTTTCTTCATTTTTAGATTTGAAATCAGCTATTGGTTCTCCTTCTTCCATGATTTCCATAATTTTTAAAGTACCTGCCTTGCAACGGTGACCTAGCTAAAATTTCTTGTTGCATCGATAATAGAGTCCCTTACCTCGCGTTTCTATTTTTCAATATCCCACGAACTTGCAGTCAGATTTTGCACTGAAAAAGACGTGTTCACATTCGTTGCTAGTTGAGTTTTTTCTCTAGGAAAATGTGAATCACATGCGACCCAGGTGGTGTTAGTGTTGGCGTTGGATCGGGTCAGGTTGGAGAACTGCTTTGTTTAGGCCCATGCTCGATCTGAGTTTTGGCTTTATATTCAATTGCCAAGCTCATTGCCTTGTAAATTATTCTTGGCTTTTGGATACGCACGTCTGCCTTGAGTTCCTCCTTCAAGCCGTTGAGGAAAACACCTAAGAGATAGTGCTATGGCCAATTCTTCACTAGTGCAAATCACTTAGCAAATTCTTGACGATATTCTTGCACCGTTCTCGTCTGTTTGATGCCATAGAGATACTCGTCTGGGTTATAAAACTCTGCTCGACCATAATGCTCTTGAAACGTCTTCATGAGTTCCTCCCAATAAAGCATGGTTCGTTCAGTATTGATCCATGCAAAGAGAATGAGAGTGTCACCTTCAAGGTAAATGGCAATGATGTCGACCTTCATCTCATTAGGGGTGTGATAATACTGAAAGTATTTTTCAGCCTTCAAAATCCATCCTCTGTGGGGCCCACCTTTAAACTTGGGAAACTCAATCTTGGTTGATGGGCGTTTGGACAAATTTTTCAGCCACCATGGTATGTTATAATCATCCTCATCATTGGAGGTCTGCACATGTGCTTTACCCCTTTCTCGATTACTGTGACTGTCTTCAACAGGAGAAATCTTGCTGCTGGAGGATGTTTTCAAAGCAATCATCTCTGAGTTGAGATTACTCAACTAGGCAACCATGTCAGCAAGTTGTGACCAAAGAGCTTCAGTCAGGTTAGTGGTAGGATTTTTGTGGTTGATGTGGGTTCTAGGTTTTTTGTGGGTTTTGTTGACTAGAAGAAGATGAGTGTGTGTTCACCATCTTTGAACCTTCTCTGATACCAAATTGGTAGGGACTAGGTACTTTATAAGATAAAAATGAAAAAAAAACTATTACGCTCTTTATAAGCAAGAATCTCACTTAAAGAAGGAATAATAGCCGATGGGAGAATCTCCACAAATAAAAGGTTTGAATGAGTTTTTTGTTATTCATATCTCTGCATGCTTATATTTTATAGACAAATAAAGTAACTAGTTGCCTATAATGACTGAACCTCTAACTACATAATAGAGTTCTCAATTAACTACTAAACATAACTAACCCCTATATTATGGGACACGTAATATAGACATAAAACAATTAAAACTTTATTAATTCACTCTTGCTTAGCACGTGGCTTCCTCCTCGAATATGTAATCAGTGGTTTATCAAAATCACAATTGCAGAAGAAAGATAACAGTCAACTCTTTGAAATTTTAGACATAACTCAAAGATAAAAGCTTGTATACCTTTGAATCCCAAGAAAAATATCCATTCTTAATTGAGATAGCTGGTAATCTAGGATCAAGTGGAGGGTTTGGAAAAAGTATTCTTTCTTCAGCTGAAAATAGCTCCTCCAAACGCTTTAAAGACACATTTGCATTTACCACCTATCAGATTACACGTGCATTAGATTCCAAGAGAAACAAAATCAATTTTCTGAGGTATAGAACAGTCCAAGGATGTAGTTAAATATATTTAAGAAATTGAACTATAAAGCTATTGTTGGAGTGGGAAAAAAGCCCACATTGGAAATGAAAAGAAGAAGAGAAGAATTTACAAAGCCTAAAGGAGCCCAACCAAAATGCCTCAGGGCATTTTGGAAATAGGGCCTCCCAAATCCAAGTCCAACAATGTTGCCCCTCACATACACTCAAGTCAGTTCAGTCCATTATAATCCAACATGGTATCAGAGGCTTTGTTTCGGCCCATGAAGATCCTTGAAATTCTGGCAGATTAGGCTTGATAAATTATAAGTCTTGTGGGCCAAGACCTGAAGCTCAACAATGAAGAAGGCTTAACGAGGAAGACCTAGGCATAATGAAAGATAATAGACTTGCAGCCTAAAGACCTGAAGCCCAAAAAATTGAAGAAGGCTCAGTAAAGAAGACCCAAGCAAGAAAAAGATGGACCTGTGGCTTCTGAGGTTCAACACGAGTACAAGTCCAAACATGTGGCCTCTGAGACTCCAAGTGAACACAAAATTGGGCAAAAAACAAAAAGCCCAAGAAGAAGAAGAAGAAGAAAAAAATTGAAGGCAAGTCACAACTGGGCCAGGCCAGTTAGACTTGAAGGGGAGTGTTGGATTTCGTGACGTCATAACTTCCCTGCATTTGATTTGGATTTATGACAATGTTTAAGTAATTAAAATTGATATTACAGAATGAGAATTTATCAACCTAGCTATCTTAGTTTCTTGTTTGGTTAAATTGATCAACATTAAATCAGTAATCACTCTTTCTCTGCTGACAACACAAGATATTCGCAGCAATCTACATTATTACTAGAAAGAAAGCAAAGAGGAAACTGTTAAAGACCTGAGTGATTATATTAGGAAGCTTGAAGAGGGGAAATCGTAGCACAGCGAACAAGGAGAGAGAAGTAAATGCCCTTGCAGGAGTTAGATCTCCCCCAAGCAAAGTATACATGCCAAATGAAGCCACAGTAACCACCACTGGAATGCTGTTAAGTATGAAGGCATTGCACTGCATGGAAAAGAAACAAGTCAAGTACTTGACGAAAACAGCTTTTGTTGTTAGACATAAACATTTACCTTCTAAGAAAAACCTTGTCAAAGTTTACTATCAGTAATCATATCAAAGCACAGAAATATGAACAACATCTAAATTTGAAAATGTTAAGTAATAGTCTTAAAGGCAAAAACAAAACTTGCAATTTCAACAGAATTTGGAAATTTAATATGTTATATAGCATGATGAATTTGGGAAATTCCAAATTCATGATGCTACATATTATTCTCTCTGATAGTAAAATGAAAAACAAAAAGGAAATTCCACTACAAAAGGCTCTGGTTATATTTCTTTTCTGAACCATAAAATAAGCATCACATGGGAGTCTATTGCATATATTCTACCGCTGCTAGAAGTGATTCTTTTCTGAACCATGATAATTCATCTTCTCGAATGCTTTGAACTTTACTCTGGAAACTATTCTCCCAAGCATAGCATCTAATTCATAAGAGTTAGAATAATGAATAGATATCCTCATTGAAGATTAACAAAATCCTTCATAAAACTAGCGTACTTCACAGTGTCCATTGCTGCCAAAATTTCATTCATGAGCCCTATTCTTTTGTCAGTCCGCTGCACGCGCTCCTTAGACAACTTGTGTATCTTGCTTATGACAAACGTCTGTTGCAATTTACATTGAAAAGAAAAGGAAAAATAAATTAGGGGCCTCCCATTCATATAAAATAAACAAAAGAAGCCTGATGGGTTATTGCATCCGGAAAACCCAGTGACTGTCAATAGAACTTGACAACAGTTTTCAATCAAGAGATGCTTCTATCTTCCTCCTATTTTAACAACATATCCTAATTCGCAAGAACAACACAAAATAAACAGAAAGTCCTTGTGTGAAATATTCCTATTCAAACTCATTTTCCCATAATCATCAAACTAAGCTTCTCAAATTCATGAAACTTTATACGTTCATAATGATCTACTCATGTGATCCTTTGCATTATACTCTTAGGCATCAAAACATGTTCTTTAAATTCAGAAATTTTAGAGATCTTATTCCCAGGTATAATATGAACCCATTCTGTTAAAATTGTTTCGTAATCTTATCTTCCCCCAGAAGCATAATAAAAAAATGTGCATTCCTTAGTCAAAATTTGCATACAGGATAAACCTGGGGAAAGGCATCCTTGTGCCACTGTTCATTCAAGATGTCAACCCAGTAGGACAAATTAAGACGAGGGAGACTTGTATATAAAATTGTTACCAAAAGAAACAACTTAATTGTAAGTGAGTAGATTCTCTATATAAAGACATGAAAGAAGATCTTAACTTTAAGAAAAGGATACAACTAGTGGTGATGTGAAAATAAACCATTTAAGTCAATTCAATTAAATGGAGAACAGGCCATCTTTACCTGTATGGGAAAGAGGAGTACTAGCAGTAGTGCTCCGAGAAGTGAAGCAACACCCAACTGTTGGTAAAGAAGAACCATTGCAATAACAATACAGAATGGAGCTGACCAAATGGTATGAAGTGATAGACAAATTTGCTGTTGATAGAAATAAAAAAATCAGCTCTAAGCTGGTGTGGAACAGGGACAGAAATTTCAAAGAAACAGAAAAGTGAAAATAACTGAACTGATAGCAACATTTAGTTATTTACGTATAAGACTAGCTGCATGTAATGAAAGATTTTGCATCAACATTTAAATTGGATGAGCATCTTCTTCTACCAGCTAATCAAAGGAAGTTGTGAGGCAAACATATTGCACAGACAGTTAACCTCGGTTACAAAGATGATTTTAAGGAACACCTGTTCTGCATATGCATATTACTATCAAACATTATCAAACATTAAGAATGTGAGTATCCACAAATATTGCTAAAGAGTTAGCATAGGTGCTTTCTAGTGCCATTTGGGTTGGTAAATTTCTGATATAGCAAAATGACTTCATCGTCAACTTTCATGTCAATTGTGGAAGCTCATTTAGTGAACAATTGGTATCATAATTAAATACAGATGAATATTTTCCAATGAATCGTGCCTGAAGTGTTTCAGCATCCGTTGTCATTAAGTTGGTAATTTTTCCAGACTGGAACTTCCGCCGTGCTTCATGAGTTAACCTTAGAGATTTCCGAAATACAGCAGCAACCTAAAATAAATTAGCATGACTATCAAGACAGGTAAGACAGTAATCGATCACGATGCTGAACAACTGCCTTAATCATAACCACAAAAATGAAGCAGCAAGAGTAAGAAATTACCAGAGTTGATCTCAACTGGAAACCAACGCGCGTTACATTCTGAAGATACTGGGCTTCACATAAAACGCCCAAAAACTGCGTAACGTTCAAAAAACAATTGAATCTTATCAGTTAAACAATTCAAGTACACAGTCAGCTTGCATAGATGGAGGGAAACGCACTTACGCCAAAATTACTAAGTAAGAAAAAATACAAAAAGCATACATATTGCCTTTAAAATGTCAAGAGTCAAAGATAAAGGTTATGGTTAACATATACAGGTTTTATCCCATCAATTCACATTCTCAGAACACTGGATAGCTGGAGAATCATATCATACCACCCCAGCAAAGATGGAGAAAGCATAGATGTAACCAATCCAGGCTGGATCACCTTCTTGCATAGACTGCAAAAGAAGAGAAGCAAGTTCTTTGTAAAATCAAAGTATTAAGAGATTATTTGATCTCTGTCAAAATACAGCTGACCTCTATTGCATATCTAACTGAAATCCACTGAAGAACGAGAAACTAACCTTTAGCAGCTGGTTCAGGATCAGAGGCCCCACAAATTGGGAAGCATCATTCCCTATCTGCAAGTTGATTGAAAAACAATCAATACTTCAGATACGTAAAATAAGATTTGGAATATTAAAGACTTATAATCCATGAAGAGAAGACCATTTGCCTAACTAAGATTATAGTCCAGACCAAAACACCAAAAGATTAGTTCATTACCGTCCAAAAGCCTCCCCACCAAAACCTATAAAAAGCCAAAAATTGAAAACCAAATTAGATGCATTTGGCATAGCTCCCGTAAAAATAGATAGGTGAAAGATGGATGCAAGAAGGATTTATCTAATTCAGCCTTGGTTTGACATTCTTTCAACATGATAAATCACATTTTCACTGTTTTTCAGATTAGGATGACACTGGAAGATAAATAAATAGAAAAGAAACACACGAATGGGAAGAAAAATGCTACATTATGCAAATTAGTTATGTAATAGATGCATGATAACCTTTCTTCCCCTTATCCTATCATTTGGGGACTTCTAACAGAAGAAATGCAAGAAGTTTGATAGTTGTTCTTTTTCCTCATTGGGATGAAGTTTCCTTTCTTAGTTCACTTTAGTATTCAGTTTCTGGGCACTAAAAGAGTGAATTAAGTAGAAAGTTTAGAAGCATTGCAGAGCTTCACTCTAATTGTTTATCTCGGTTTCTTTTGCTAGGACTGTAGTGTCCTTCGCTTCACAACTTTATCGTGCTTGGTCACCAAAATCATGAACCAAGACTGCAGATAATATCAACGCAAATACGTGCTTTGACTACATTTACTTACAAAATCAACATTAGTAAAGCAAAAACAAAACAGAGCAGTTTCCGGATTGTCACTGTTCTTACCTTCCTCCAAGGCTACTATTCAGAGCTCTTAATAGCCATGGTTTTGGTCTTTGTGATTCCTCCGCCCAACATTTCTGGAACCTACAAACTCGACAAAATATATGATACACGAAAAAGACATGCAGATATTAAGTTGGGAAAAATGCAAGAGGGAACAAACACTCACCTGTTGTTCAGTGTTTCAGTCCGATCCCACGTATCCAATTTCCATATGTCCTTGTCTGTTATAGGTCTTTTGTAGCCAAGCTTCATGAGGGGATCCATCCATGCAAAAAAGATTTCTAGAAGAAGAAAAAGTGAACCACAACAAAATTAGTGAAAGCCAAACAATAGTAGAGACCTTGATTTCCAATATAGATGTTTCGTGCTGTGATCAGTATGTCAATTTTCACATTGCAAATTAACTGAGAAAATAAATCCATTTATAGATACATTGATTGAATAGATGTAACTTACTTGTGTATCATAAGATACGAATATTAAAGAACTGGAAATTTTTATTTCAATATACACGGAGTAAAGAATTATTTGTCATTGCAAGACCACCCCTAGTACATGAAGTAATTTAAGTTATTTTTCTTATAAGAAATATTATTTATATTAAGTTGTCAGATGACGCTGCACTTCCAGATGAAAGAAGTAAGGAGTCACACAGATTTATAGGTATGTACTTGAAATTATGTTGGCGCGTCGTTCTGGACATATGTGATCTTCTCCGGGAAGTTCATAATATTCAGCATCATCAACATGTTCCGACCGGATAGGAGTATAGCCAGGGTAAGGATCCAAGACGGGAACATATACTAGAAGAAGCACTCCGAATAGAGCCTGTAAGAAGCATTAGGCTTATCTCAGAACTCAAATTCTCCTGTTTTACAAGGGAATGGAAATTAGAAACTAGAATGTATAATACTTAGTGCCCCTGTCACTTATGAATTTGAGTCTAATGAAAAGAGTCCAAGATCATAGTTATTGAGTCTCAAAGAATTGGGCTCAAATGGATCTAAAACCGTTTCCCTCTCTCCTTTAAACAACCCATCTTTTCAATAGAAACATACATAAAGGTGTCATGTTTTTGTAGAGTTAATATACATACACGACGTTTTTTCTGAAAAACAGAGAAAGAACAATGTTTCTGAAGAAGAAAGGGCATTGTTTATGAGCCATTGAAGAAACAAATCGCAGAAGAATAAAGGATAAGAGAGGGAATAAACTATTAATCAAGAACATTACGTAAACAACATGGATTTTGGTTTGTCTTTATATGTTGTTATTCGATCCATATGTTTTACAATTGATATCAGAACCTTTGTTGCATTGTTTATTTTCACGTATGCATGTATGAGATGCTGTTTTCTGTATTGTAATGGCATGATTTGCAAAGAAACAAAACTCAAACATATGCTTTTGTTCTTAACTTCTTGTAAATGTCTTGATGATTTTAACATGAAAAACTCGCGTTTTCTATTTCCATGCCATTAAAATGTTTCCTGTTTAGAGTGAGAGTAAGAAACTATAAAAAGAGAAACGAATGGTTTGGTTGTGGAAACTTTATAATGTTGGGAAGAGATGTTCACGGATTTAGGGTTTGGGGTGGCTTGTGGTATGAATCAAACTCAAAAAAGAACCAAAAAACAAACGAAACGAAAAAAAATGCAGAGAAACGAAACCAGGAGCGACATCTAGAAGAAGATGAGGCGCGTGAACTACATGCGCCCCATTTAGCGCAGACTGCACGCGCCAGCCACTGCCCCCTTCTGCGCAAGATGGGGAGCATGCACTACACGCGCTAGTCACAACTAGCACAATGAATGCATGCTGGCATGTGATTTATAGGCGCTAGACAGGGCTTGTTAGCCCGAAACGTGATTTTGGGCCCTTTGGGCCATTAAAAGATAAGATTGAGTTATTAAATGATTATGACCTAATTTTATAGAATGCAGCCTTAATTATGAAGTAATTAAAATATGGACTTTAACATTAAATAAAATAATTTTGGGAAGGGAAATAATGGATTTTTAATTTTTAATTGATTTATTTTCTATGCATAATAACAATTTTGAAAGTTAGTGCCATATTATATGTTTTATTTGGTACTTTGAATGTTTTATATTATTATTATGCAATGTCTGGAATTAAATTGTCCTATTATATGTTGAAAGTGCTACATGACATAATGGTAATTTAAAATAGTTTGTTAGTCACCAAAGTGACCAAACTAATTAAATTAAATTTTGCCATGTACGATAATTGTCCAATTAAATGTTTATTGCATGGAAAGCATGTTAGTCACCAATGTGAACTAGCCTGAAAATATTAAACATTTGTGAACTAGCTTGAAAATATTAAACATTTAATTGTGAATGTTTCAAATGTTCATGTTGATATGATGCTATTAAAATGACATAAAGGTTGAACTGAACATTTGAGATTATTAATTATAACGCTAGGAGGTCACCCAAAGGTGGACCATTGCTTATAATTAATGATATTAAAGGGACTTTATCAACATATTTGGTTAATATGATTATATATCCAAAGATAACATATTTGGTTAATATGATTGTATATCCAAAGATAACATACATGTTAACTAGAATATGATTGATTGTCTATTATGGTGAACTATATTTGCATCATGATAGATTATAGCTATGTATTTAAATTTTACCAAAAGGAGAATTTAAATCCATAATCAAAGTTTATTATTAGTTTGAATCCATTTAGGTCTACTTAAAGCATTAATGAGTAAGCTATATGTTATATTTGCAGCATCTTCTAATTTGTTTGCTTCAGAAAATGACTTGATCAAGTTCGATGGTTTGAACTATATGGACTGGTACGAATAAATCCAGTTCCAACTGGGTGTAATGTATTTGGATTTGGCTATAGTTTCAGACGCAAGGCCCACAGCCATAACTGATACTAATTCTAAAGTTGACAAGTCTTATTATGAGGCTTGGGAATGGTCTAACAGGCTGAGTTTGAATTGGATGCGAATGACAATCACAGAAAATATGAAGCCATCAATATCTAAGACGGATAATGCAAATGAGTTCATTTTAAAGCTTAAGGAATACTCCCAATCTGATATAGCTGATAAGTCCATAATAGGGACTTTAATGAGTGAGCTAACGACTAAGAAGTTTGACTAGTCACAACTCATTTATGATCATGTAACTCATATGTCAAACCTAGCTGCAAAGTTGAAAGCTATGGGTATGGATATGAGTGAGTCATTTCTGATACAGTTCATTATCAACTCACTTCCTTTAGAGTTTGGCCAAATCCAAGTGAATTACAACACTATTAAAGAAAAACGGAACTTTCAAGAAATTAAGGCCATGTTGGTTCAAGAGAAAGGGAGATTGAAGAAAATGAAGTAGCACTCTATTCATCTCACATTTCATCCAAGAGCTAGTAGCAACAAGCTCAAAATAGGAAAGAAAGGTAAAGATAAGGACAAAGCTCTTAGTAAAGTTAACGAGGGTCGAATCCATAAAGATAAAAGGTGTCACTTCTGCAAGAAGGTTGGTCACTTCAAGAAAGATTTTCCTAAAAGAAAGGCTTGGTTCGAAAAGAAAGTTACATACTATGTCTCAGTATGTTTTGAATTAAATCTTATTGAAGTGCTTAATAATACCTAGTAGTTAGATTCTAGTACAACTACTTATGTGTCATATGTTAATCAAGGATTCCTTTCAATCCAAACCATAAACGGAACTGAAAAGTTCTTATATATGGGGAACATAATGAAGGCACAGATAGAGGGCATTGGGACGTACAAATTGATCTTGGACACTAGGTGTTACCTGGACCTAGAAAAGTGCCTTTATGTTCCTAAATGTGCTAAGAATTTAGTTTTTTTTGCAAAGTTGGATGATGTAGGATTTCAATTTAAGATTGGAAACAGTATTTTTTCATTGTATAAACACAAAAACTATTATGATTCTGGTACTTTAATTGATTGTTTATATGGTTTCAATCTTGATGTTGATTTTGCTGTATCTCTGTTTTATGTTGACCATATTATAGGAAGTAAACATAGTGCACAAAATGAATGTTCTATTTATGGCATAAAAGATTCGGTCATATATCCAAGGAAATGGTACAGAGGTAAGTGAAAAATGAAATCTTACCTCCATTGGATTTTGTTGATCGGATATATGTGTGGATTGCATTAAAGGTAAGTAAACCAAACCTATATCAAAGCATCCAGCCATAAGAAGTAATGAATTACTGGAATTAATACACACTGATATCTGTGGTCCTTTCGACGTTTCTTCTTGGGGCGACAAAAAATATTTCATTACCTTTATTGATAACTTCTCACGATATGGTTATAGTTATCTGCTGCATGAAAAATCTCAGTCTGTAGACATCCTAGAGGTGTTTGTTAATGAGATAGAAAGACAATTAGATAGAAAAGTAAAAATAGTGAGGTCTGATAGAGATGACGAATATTATGAAAAATTTGATGAAAGTGGACAATGTCCATGTCCATTTACAAAGTTTCTTATAAGTCGAAGTATATGTGCGCAATATACAATGCCTGAGGCAGAATCATACTCTTATAGATATGGTTAAGAGTATGTTAAGTTATAATACTGTACCATTATCATTGTGGATGCATAGATTAAAGACCGCTGCGTATCTACTTAATAGGATTCCTAGTAAAGCAGTTCCTAAGACACCCTATGAACTGTGGACAGGAAAGAAACCTAGTTTACGACACCTTCGCATTTGGGATTGTCTGGCAGAAGTAAGGCTATATAATCCACATGAAAAGAAGCTTGATGCGAGAATTGTTAGTGCCTTTTTTATCGACTATCCTGAAAAGTCAAAGGGGTACATATTTTACTGTCCTAATTATAGTACGAGAATAGTTGAGTTTAATAATGCTCGGTTCATTGAAAATGGTCAAATCAATGAGAGTGGAGAACCACAAAAAGTGGATATTCACGAGAATCATGTGGAAACTACTCCAAGTCGAGTAGAAACTACTACTTCAAATATGAACCCATCGGTTGTTATTCTGCTTGTTGCTTCACAGATACGCAACATACTGGAACAACAAATTAATGTTCTAATACCACAAATTGATCTTATTAATGAAGAACCAGCTAAGGATGTTTAACTTACAAATGATTTCGTAATGCCACAAGAAGTAGCATTACGAAGGTCTGTAAGGCAAAGAAGACCGACTATTTCAAGTAACTATAAAGTTTACTCAATTGAACACGAATGTGACTTGAGCATTGATAAGGATCCATTTTCATTCAAACAAGCCATGGAATGTAACAATTCTGAAAAATGATTCAATGCTATGAAAGAAGAGTTGAAATCAATGGATGACAACAAAGTCTGGGAATTAGTTAAGTTGTGAGAAGGTGTACAGCAAATGGGATGTAAATTTCTTTAAGACCAAATGTGACTTACAAGACAACATTGAAAGGTATAAAGCTGGACTTGTTGCCAAAAGTTATACTCAAAAGGATAACATTGACTATAAAGAGACCTTGTCTCTAGTTTCAAAGAAGGACTCTTTAAAAATTGTTATAACCTTGATAGCTCATTATGATTTAGAGCTTTACCAAATGGATGTAAAGACTGCTTTTCTAAATGGTGAATTGGAAGAAGAAGTGTACATGGATCAACCAGAAGGTTTTTAAATCACAAAAAAGGATAAGTTAGTGTGCAAATTAAAGAAGTCAATATATGGACTGAAATAGGTTTCCCAACAATGGTATCTTAAGTTTAATGATACCATTACGTCTTACGGTTTTGTAGGGAACACTGTTTATCAGTGTATCTATATGAAGATCAGTGGGAGCAAGTTCATTAGATTAGTCCTATATGTTGACGATATCCTTCTTGCTGCGAATAATATGATTTTGTTACATGATGTCAAGAATTTTCTTTCTAATAATTTCGAAATGAAAGATATGGGTGTCCTTCTTGCTGCGAATAATATGGTTTTGTTACATGATGTCAAGAATTTTCTTTCTAATAATTTCAAAATAAAAGATATGGGTGGGGCATCTTATGTGATCAGAATATAATTATTATGTGATGGATCACAAGGATTATTAGGCTTGTCTTAGAAAAGTTATATCGAGAAAATATTAGAAAGATTTAAAATGAAAAGTGCTTTGCAGGGATAGTT
The DNA here is from genome assembly GCA_027563595.1 of Erythroxylum suave. Classification (NCBI taxonomy): domain Eukaryota; kingdom Viridiplantae; phylum Streptophyta; class Magnoliopsida; order Malpighiales; family Erythroxylaceae; genus Erythroxylum; species Erythroxylum suave. The sequence continues at coordinate 4,289 of JAOSBN010012848.1, read as the reverse complement.
CCAATTCAGAAAGGGCACAAATTTAATCAAATGCAATGTCCACAAAATGATTTAAAACGTAAGGAAATAGAGTATATTCCTTATGCGTCAGTAGTTGGAAGCTTAATGTATGCTCAGACATACATTCGGCCGGGTATCAGTTTTGTTGTTAGAATGCTAGGCCGATATCAAAGCAATCCTGAAATGGACCACTGGAAAGCTACAAAGAAAGTTCTTATATATTTATAAGGCACCAAGGACTATATGCTCACGTATAGAAAATCAACCTATCTTGAAGTGATAGGTTACTCGGATTTAGACTACGTCGGTTGTGTAGACTCATGGAAGTCTACATTCAGTTATATGTTCCTATTAGCTAGAGGAGCATTTTATTAGAAAAGTGAAAAGCAGTCTATCATTGCTACTTCCACTATAGAGGCTGAATTTGTGGCGTGTTTTGAGGCCACGGTTTATGGATTGTGGTTGTCAATCTTTATCTTTGGTCTTCGTATTGTCGACAGTATTGCTAGACTGTTAAGAATTTATTGTGATAATTATGCATTCTTTTTCTTCGCTAGGAATGGCAAGTATTCAAATAGTGCGAAACACATGGATTTGAAGTACTTGTCTGTGAAAGAAGAAGTGCAAAAACATAAAGTGTCAATTGAGCATATTGGTATCGATCTAATGATAGCAGATCCGTTAACTAAAGGCTTATTGCCCAAAACATTTGTTGGCCATGTTGAACGGATGGGCATTATAGATAAGTCTTTTTTAACATAGAGTTTTGACATGTATATATACATATAATTGTCTTGTTCGAATTGTCATGACACTTGTGAATTCAACTACAGTCACATTTGTTTTTGCTCACTTGTTATCCATATTATGTTCTATTCAATAATTGTTTTGGTAAGATAACAGTTATAGAATTACCTACTTAAGGTTTTATGAGTTGAGTTGATTATGTGATACATGGAAGAAATCATATTGTATAACTTGTGATTGTCATGATCCAATCCTCTTAATTCACATAAGGATGATTTGATCGATTCAATGTATTGTGTGCACTTAAAGTTTTATTGTTGAATCATCAAGTCGTAACATAGGCTAAGTAGGAGATTTTAAGATATGTAGTGGCCCATATCACTTATGGCTTTGAGTCTAATGAAAAGAATCCAAGATCATAGTTATTTTGTCTTAAAGAGTTAGACTCAAATGGGTTCAAGACCCTTTCCCTCTCTCTTTTAAACAACACATCTTTTTAATAAAAACATATATAAAGGTGCGTAGAGTTAATATACATACACGACGTTTTTTTCTGAAAAATAGAGAAAGAACAACGTTTTTGAAGAAGAAATGGCATTGTTTCTAAACCATTGAAGAAACAATTACAGAAGAATAAAGGATAAGAGAGGGAATAAACTATTAATCAAGAACATTACGTATACGACATGAATTCAGGTTTATCTTTATATGTTGTTACTCGATCTATGAAAGTTTTACATATAAATGATATCATGTTAATAAAAAACACTAGTTTGTTTCTTAAAAAAAGGTTGTAACTATCCAGCTTGATCCATGATCGCTGTATGAGTAATCTTTTCCTTCTCGAAGGCAATTGCAATGATATTTGTCAAACAAATCTACAAAGGTCATCCCAGTTCTAGTATAGGAAAATAATTTCCTGGCAACAGGCTTAAATTGAACTACCCAATTTTGTGAATACAACTACAGAACAGAGGAGGCTAGCTTCTTTCATGGAAAACAACCAGCAACCAATGTGTTAATTTTCATAAGACAGTAAGTCAACTTGAGGCAGCCATTACAATACTAATTCTAGAATTAAAAGCACATCATACAGAAGTAAAATAGTCACCACAAAAGTAAAATGGAGTTCATCGTTAAGGAAGAGAAATATCAACAAACCTGAGCAAAGATCTCGCTGATGTACAGAAACAGAACAGAGCTGTGCAAACAATATAAACTGTAAGTTGCGGTTGCTTGGACATAGTTGACAAACAGACATCAAAATTTTAGGTCTAAGACAAGACATATATATGATACAAGTAAATGTGAGAAAGGATGAGAGAACGAACAGACAAAGTAGGGAGGGAGGACAAATGCTAACCTAACATAGAAATCTTTCACCGTAAGAATCAGGTTGAGCATGACAGCATCGCCCACCAAAGCGTAAATGACCCCAAACCGAACAAACCACCGAAATTCCCGAATGTAGACTTTGGTTTCAATACCAATCAAGACCAACATAGAGCACCAAGCAAGAGCCTCAACGATCAGGGAGACAATCTGCCAATAGAATAAGGATCAAAAGGATTTCAAAACCATACATGTTTGTGTCTAATAGTGCCGATGGCTGTTAAATGCACATTTGAAAGAAAAGGTTCGCTTCTTTCAGAAGCATGAATGATTATGAGAAGTGTAAACCAGCAAATCTGTGAGACATACAACTATAATCTAGAAACAAAGAGTCAAACATATGAGGAGGCAGGGCTTCTAGCTAAGGAAGCCTAATTCCAAGTTGAAAGTATGATTCGTTGAACATGTCAGCCAACACATTACATAGCGGGGACAATTGTTGCTGGTCATAATTTATCAATTCTGAAACCAAAGCTCCTTATAAGATGGAGAATATGGAAAATCAAGTCTTGTAGGACTGGGAGAAAGAAGTGCTTGTATGAATGAGATTCCTAACTTTAGATGCCTATTTTACCGCAAAAACAGAAGGTCCAAGCACTCAGACAAAGATTAATACCAGAGCTCATTTATAGCAGCCATAGGAGTAGCACGATGCTTTAGTTACCAAGCTAAGAATTTGTCACAGAGGGTAGAGAATGTAAGACGAAGCAAAGAGCTTGGTGCAGAAAACATGAATTGATAACAGTCCAAAATCACATATTTTGTCTCCAAAAAAAAAAAAATCATCAGTCAGGTCCTCCTCCAGAAACGATGGCTTTTGCAGGACCAACTTCTTATTTTTTCATATTAAAGCCCTTGATCTATCCTAATTGTGTCCATTAAGTATTTAAAATTTTTGTTAATGCAGATCAACGTAAAGGCATCAACCATCAAAAACTAGGAGGAAATTAGAGGAAACGGTACTTCATATGGAGCAAGCCCCGTTTGTCCATCTATATTCAAAACCGAGATGCCCATGATCAACCTGAGCAATGGCTCGGCAGTAGAATAGGCAGCAAGCAGAACCAACAGATAGTTGTACCATTTAGACTTCAAACAGAACCTTTGGACCTTAACATCTTTCTTGGTAAGCCATATCCTATAGAAGCAAAGCCCCATGAGAACCAAGTGAGAAACTACTATCACCAGACTATCGGTGACGCAGGGCGTGCATGCACCAGAGGCATTTTCCTCCGCCTTTGTCCATTTCCCATTTTCCATTGGCTGGCAATACCAAACCAAAGGCTTGAAAGCCATTGTTTGGTACTTCTTTACCACTATTCTTCACTCTTTCAAAGCATAATTGAACAAGCTTAAGCTTGAAGAAATAACTACCCTTCTCTCTTAATCACACGAGAGTAGCAGCATTGCAATTTTTATTATCTTCATACTCCCATCAAACAAACAAATACATGAACTTATATACAATAGAAGAAAGTGACTGTTCTGCGAAATAACTAATCCAGCTAAAATGACAGCTGGAACAACAACTAACAAACTAACCGCATCTACTTGCAATTAGTAATATCAACAAACAATTAAAACTAAAGCCAACAGATTTGTACATCCCCCTCCTCAAGTTGGTGCTCTGGTGGTAATCAGACCCAACTTGCCACGAATTGATGAAAATTGTGGGTAAGCAAGTAATTTGGTAAAAATGTCATCAATCTATAATTGTGTAGGAATATATTGTGGAATCAGAAAGCCCTCGGCCCGTTTGGTTGGTGGAAGAGTAAAGTAAATTTAGAATTTGATTCCTCATAAAATGAATCTACGAAAAGTAAAGACATTCACATGTTTGGATACTTATAACAATTCTGATAGGAAAGTTAGGTGAATTCTTATTATAGTATTTGGTATGCAACGGTATTTTATAGAATGTAATCTAATTTTGACTTGTATTTCCATTTAAATCATTACAGACTGAATAAAAATTGAAATCGTTAAATAATGTTAATTCGTAATAAAAGTTATATTATTAAATGTTATTTTTTCATTTCTAATATTTTAATCATATAATTCTGTTATATCATAAATATAGTATTGAAAAATACTAAAAAACCTCGACCGAGTATAAAGATAAATCTTAAAATTCAAATCAAATATCAAAA
>JAOSBN010012782.1:0-18191 GCA_027563595.1 Erythroxylum suave | reverse complement strand
AAATCTTCCAATTCTACCCCCTTCTTTCATTTAATCCAAAGACTACTTACTTTAGGCCATAATCTTATACCCTAAATTATACACTAATTTAATTCTAGCTTTGGCACAATAATTAAACTCCAAATAAAAATGGTTTAACTACCAAGACTCTAAAATTCATTCAAATCATGCTTAATTAATAAATAAATAATTTAGGGCCTAACATAAGATAGTGTAATATCAGAAGAAATGAGTAGAGGATTGATTGAATTCATTGACTATAGTCAATTGGAAACAATTATTCAAGTGGAAAAGTTAAATGGGAAACAGAAGAGTGATTGAGGAAACAATTCCCCTGCCTTCTTGATCAATCAGATACGAATTTCAAGGATGAAATTTATTAAAGAGGATAGAAATGTAACATCTCATTCCCATACTAAAGGTTTGAACCCTAAAAATTTGGTACATGTGAGATCAAAGAGAGATTAAGGAAATTACTTTTGATGCTCATGCATAATGTTAGCATACACACACATTTGAATTTGATTATTGCACACATTAAAATAATTGTTCATGTACTCAATTGACATTTTTCGGGTATAAATGATTGTTTTAATGTGAATATGATGCGAATTATGGTTTTGTGTCTTAAAAATTGAGTGGGAATGTATAAGTAGTGAATTAGAATTTTTGGAGAAAATTTGTTTTGGAGTAGGGAAAATGCCAAGTGGCAGAACAATTGATGAATGTTAGTAGAAATAAATATCAAATGGTACTAGAATTTTTTTAAAGTGATATTGGGATTTAATGACAATAGTCATTGAAATTTGGGAGACAATTGGACTAGAAATTGGAGACAAATAGACTAGTTATCAAAGATGGGAGCAAGTAAAGCCATAGGGATAAGACATGTGGCAAGTGTCATATGTCGCAGTCTTTCACTCTTGATTTTCGTTGCTTATGCTTGTTTCCTCTTTTTTTTTCATTTTCTTCATTCTTCTTTTCTTCTATCAAAGCCACGACACTCTCCTTCTCACAACCCAACCCCTTCATGTTGATTTTTGTCAAAATCCTACATTACCACTTCAAGATCCTTGTTTTCATTTTGTCACCAGAGAAAAACCTAATCTCTCCTTCATAAATTAATATGATCGTGAGATGTTTGTGAGCTAAGGTTTCTTGGAGACTCTTGAAGAAGCTTTAGCTAAACTAAGTAAGTTATGCTTTAAATATCATGGGTTAGTGTAAATGATGTATGAAAATGTGATGAATGAATGAATGAGTTCTGGCCTTGGTTAGTATTGATGATGGGTTAGAGCTAGTATGAGCATGAAAATGGGGTTGTAAGAGTGATGATTTGTTGATAATTTATAAATTGTGGTTATTGAGATGAATTTTGAAATAGAGGGGTCATTATGATGAATGTGTATATGATTTTTTTTTTTGGGTATATATGATCAAGAATGGATTTTGAATTTTGCATAGATGATATTGAACTGTAATTGGGGTATAAATGATGAGGAAATGAAATGGAAGAGATAATCTAGGTACAAGATGAGTTAGATGTAAATGTTGGAAGTTTGAAAATCTGGAAAATGTTCACTGCATATGCTTCAGTGTTTGTGCCCTAACTTCTTCTAGAGTTGTTCAATTGAGACGTTTCTTCATTTTGATTAAACTAGAGATATATGGCTATATGTTTCATGAAGACACCAAATTTTAATTCTGTCGTTAAGAGTCTCAAAAATTGATATGAAGTATGAGAATTTTTGAGAATGAATAGTAAGAGAGATAAAAATTGTGATCTGAAACTTCCACTAGTTTAGTATACTGATATAGATGGATTTTGATAAAGCAATCTTCATGAAAGTTTTGGATCTTTCTTTCATCTTTCTTTTGATATAAAATATTTAATTTTTGGAGTTTTGGATCAAACGTTATAGAGGTTTGAAGTAGAGATGTTAGGAAAAGCTGAAAAATTAAACATATTCTGAGTATGCTCTGTCAAAGTTCGTTGCGGCCAACTCTCCTTGATTTGTCGTGGCCAACTTGAAGGATGAAGGTTGCTGCAGCCAACTTAGGAGTTCACCATGGCCAACTTTTAAGATTTCACACGAACTTTTCCTCTCTGAAAAAGTTGGTCGTGGCGAACTTTCCTTGGTCGCCGCGGCCAACTTTTTAGTACAAAACATGTTTTTGTATTTTTATTATATCTTAATCTGTAGTTATCCAATTGGGATGATTTTTTATTTTGAGTAAACTAGAGACATAGGGCTACACATTACATGAAGAAATAAAATTATGAATCGGATTGTAAGAATTTCAATTTCTGGGTGAAGTTTGAGTATAGCGCACTGTCTCATAATAAAACCAGTCCGAAAATATTTAGAGTTTAACTTTTGCACTATAACTTTTGCGCTACTGAACCAAATTGAATGATTTTGGGTGTCATTAGAAACTTATGAGATAGAATGACAATTATCAAAAGAAAGTGTTCCCAAATTACTTCATTTTCATTGTTTAAGTGATAAGAAATAGTAGACCCGAAAGTCAGTGTTTAGAGAAAAATCTGAAATGATTTATTAGGTTATGAAATTAGATTCAAAGTGTTTATTTGAGGTGGAAACCCTAAGTAAAAATTTTACTTAGATGAGTTTTGATATAAGACTGATAATGTGATGAAAATAATGGAAACATACCCGGGATTGTCATTGGGCATGCTTTGTACATATTCTATACACACATTGTGCATAAAGGAATATTTATAAATGTGCAATTATTACTGTGTGTGCAATGTGTGTATTGCATCATTTTGATGTGCAAGATAAATGTACACATTTGGACTTTTCCAAATCTTGGAAGCAATTGCTAATCTGGAGCGTACTGTGAGTAGACCTAGATGGTCTCATTTCATTGTTTGTTTTGTGTGAATTTTGGTATTAATCAACTTCTGAATGTTTGTACAAATGTGATTGATTGTGTTGGTTTCTAGACAGAAGGTCCAATGATTGTGATGCTTGGTTGAGATATTGAAGTGTTGCTTGTATGCGAATGACATGAACTAAGTGTACATAATTTGATGATAAATATGTTTTGAATGAGCATTTGTATATAAGTGAAAATGGGATTCTCAACTTAAATGTTGAATGCCGGACCAAGGTCTGATGACATGTGAAAGTGAAGGTGTAAAGTGAAATAAAGTGACTGATTGATCATATGTGACTGATGCATTCCATTACATGAATGCATGAAACATAAAGGCAGTTGTGACCAGAGTAGCCACCGAAAAAGGAGCTTAAAGCTCAAAAATTGTGATAAGAGCCTCCGACTCGGTTGTGAATGTACCTGGTATCCACTAAGGGATATGAGACATCATCTGATACAACCCAGTATCCACTAAGGGATATGGGCTAGATAAAAAGGCACTCAGTGACAACAAAGTAATAAATGGAAAGTGGGTCTCATAGACACTGCATATGTATAAAATGAATGATTAAATTGTAATTGATTGTGAAATGTGAAATGTTGTGAATGTGATTTATTTGTTATGTGACTGGGTGGGCCATCGATGATGGCTACTGATTGAGTTTGCAAAACTCACCCAAAATTTGCAAATATTTTTCAAGATCAGAAGAATACCCTGTTAGGCAAACGAGAGTATCCCTATTGCATACAAGTAAGGGATCAATGTTAGGATCAGTTCCTGTTTGCATTAGTGTTTTCCTATTTTTTTGTATAAATTTGTATTCCTCGATTTCTGTAAAATAATGTATTCTGAAATTTTTGTATAATGTGTATACAATGGTTTTTATGGTGGAATGTAAAGATATTATGACTAAAGTGTTTTGTATTGGTAATGAGCCCCAATTTGGCTAATGAAATTCTATTGATTGTATTGTGTTGATTGAAAATGTTTATGAATAAAAATGGGCCCGAATTGGTTATTGTTTCTGCATATGTTTGTAGTTGTTTTAAAAAAAATTTATACCGATTTTTGAATTATTGAGTGCCCTAGCCTGTCACCCTTGCGGGGCAAGTTCTTGGACATCACACAGGATGTCGGGTACGGGTCCCAAGAGGGTGGGGTGTTACAACTTAATTTAGGTCAATCTTTATTTAAGACTTGAAATTGTTTAATGGAAATAATTGGAAAAATAAATTAAAATTAAATGACTAACAATGAACAATTGAAAACACCAAAATGCAGAAATTTGGAATCAAGGTTTTAATAACTAGAGATCACTCACTTCCTCCTTATCTTGTCTCCCTCTTATTTTATTTATTAAATGATGTCTCACCTAAGATGTCCTAAGATGTTAACCACTCTCTCTCATGATGTAATCAATTGTCCTTAATCAAATTAAATAAAGTTGATCAAGCAATCTCTTAATCTAACAAATCACACTAGTTTAACTAGTCATTAAGTTATCCTATGGGTGATCAATTAAATTAGCTAAGATTTCTCTTTTAACTAATCAATTGATGTGATGAATGTATGTTTATAGATTGCCAACTCTCATTGTACAATTCTACACAAATTACCTTACTCAATCTGTCGATCTATTGCAAGATATAAATGTATTCAACATTTATCAAAGACATCTTTCACTCAAATCAATAAAATAAGAGTTTAACAAGATAATTCAAATGTTTATATATTTCCAACTCTTGTTGTACAATTCTACACAAATTACCCTAATTAATCTACCAATTTATTGCAAGAAATAAATGTATTCAACATTTATTAAAGATATCTTTCATTCAAATCCATAAAATAAGAGTTTAACAAGATAGCTCGAAAGTAATCCCTAAAAAATATATCAGCCTCTTATGATGTCTATAACATCACCAACAATTAAATATTCCATCTCAAAATGACTAGAAGAAAAAAAAATCGAAAATTAAATAAATGAAACTCCTTTTCTTTGCTTGAATCTAGAAAATTTTGATGTTGGTAAGCTCTTCTCCCATTGGCGATTGATGATCCTTGAAACCTTCCTCAAGACTCCAAACTTGTGTTTTCTCACTCAAGGAGGTTGTTCTACATAGAGGGTTCATGTCCTCTTTTGTCCATAGGGGTTAATTCTCTTATATAGTCATGAACATCTAAAATTTAAATGAACCTCATAGGTGTCTTCAAATTAAACATCCCATGATTATGGGAATTGGCATGATTCCTATGATTATGGGTTCTTACACCATAATTCTTCCTCTTTTCTTCTCTTCATTTGTCTCACTCAATCGCAATGTTGCTCAACCTTCATTCCTACATCAAATTAATCAATTCTTACCCTAAATCAACATCAAAAGTAAAATAACAACAATGAAAGTCATACTAAACGAAAACATAAAAAATGAATCCTAAAAGACAACAATAATAACTTATTATGCAAGAAACTCATGCCAAATACTTAGAAAAATATACACTAATTTGAAGTTTCTTAAGGACATACTCACATATAAATGAACTTAGGAGGATAATCAAATGGCAACTTTGATGGAGAATTGTAGTTCGATCATATTAAGCACAATGTCTTCAAAACTACAAGATCTAGGGAGTTTTACTATTCCATGTGTTGTTAGTGACTTCGGATTTTCTAAATGTTTATGTGATTTAGGTGTAAGTATTAACTTGATGCCTTCGTCTATTTTCAGGAAATTAGGATTAGGAGTGGTCAAGCCAACATCTATGCTTATTCAACTTGCAGTTCAATCTATCAAGAGGCCATTTGGAGTTGTAGAGGACGTGTTGGTAAAAGTAGATAAATTTATCATTCTTGTTGTTTTGTTGTGTTAAGACTTTGAACTAAATAGACACTGTCATTGATTTTGGGTAGGCCCTTTATGAATACTAGTAGGGCATTAGTTGATGTGTGTGATGGAAAACTTGTTTTGAGAATTGGTGATGAGCAGGTTAAACTTACCATGTCTTAATCTTTGAAGAAACTAATGGATGGTACTACATATATGAAAATTGATGTTATGAATGAGTGTATGAAGGAGGTTGAAGAGAAAGTTGATGAAGTTATTGAAGTGCACAGGGATGAGATTGTGAGAGAAGAGAAATTATGTAAGGAAGTTGAGCTAGAGAAGTTGAGAGAACAGATACACCCAAACCACCTTCCATTGTTAAGCCACCCACTTTAGAGATTAAACCCTTACCTTGCTACTTGAGATACACCTTTTTAGGTAAGAACCATACCCTACCTATCATTATCTCTAACCAATTGAATTGTGAGCAAGAAGAGAAAGTGGTGGAGAATATTAAGAAGAGGATGAAAGCCATGGGGTGGCAAATTTATGATATTATGGGGATTAGCCCCAATGTGGTAATGCATAGGATTAACCTTGAAGAAGGATGCAAAATAATAAGGGAGAGGCAAAGAAGATTAAATCCAAACATGAAAGAGGATGTGAAGAATAAGGTAGTGAAGCTCTTTGATGCAGGGATTATTTACCTCATTTCAGATAGTGAGTAGGTGACTCCAGTGCAGTGTGTACCTAAAAAAGGTGGCATAATAGTGATGGAGACTGAACATGGTGAAAAGATTTTTACTAGGATCATTACAGGTTGTTGAGTATGTATTGATAATAGAAAGCTCAATTTGTCCAACAAGAAAAACCATTTCCTTTTACCTTTTATGGACTAAATGATTGAGAGGGTGGCTAGCCATCTTTTTACTGCTTTCTTGATGGATAATCAGGGTACAATCAAGTGCTTATATAGCTGAAAGACCAAGAGAAGACCGTTTTCACTTGTCATTATGGGAGGATGCCTTTTGGTTTATACAATACACCTGCCACATTCCAAAGGTGCATGATGGCTATATTAGTGCACATGAATGAGAACTTCATGGAGGTATTTATGGATGAGTTCCCTTTCTTTGGAGATTCTTTTAATCATTTCTTGTTTAATTTAGACAGAGTGATTCAAAGATGTGAGGAGTCTCATCTAGTTTTGAACTAGGAGAAGTGTCATTTCATAGTCTAAGAGGGAATTGTATTGGGCCATAAAATCTCATGTAAGGGGATTGAAATGGATCAAGCTAAGACCGAAGATTGAAAAACTACCGTCTCCTATCAACATCAAGGGAATTTGAGCCTTTATTGGTTATGCAAGGTTCTATAGATGGTTAATCAAGGAATTCTCTCCTATCATTAGACCCTTGACTCATTTAATTGTTAAAGATGTGTCTTTTATGTTTTTTGATGCTTTTTTGGATGCTTTTATCAAGTTGAAGAAGGCACTTACAATGGCACCCATTCTAATGTCATTAGATTGGTCTCTTCCCTTCGAGATTATGTATGATGCAAGTGATCATCTCATTGGTTGTGTCCTTGGCTAGAAAAAGGAAAAGAGGTTGCACACCATCTACTACCTAAGCAAGAAATTGACGGGAGCATAACTGAATTATGCTACTATGGAAAGGAAGTTGCTTGTTATGGTATTTGCATATGAGAAATTTTGTTCTTATCTTTTAGGCTTACATGTTCTTGTTTCTACAGATCATGCGACATTGCAATATCTCTTTGCCAAGAAGGATGCCAAGGCTAGGCTCATCTAGTGGTTGCTTCTACTCCAAGAATTCAACATTGAGATTAAAGAAAAGAAGGGAGCAAAAAATGTTGTAGCGGACCACCTATTACGACTTGAAGGGGGCACCATGAAGAAGAAGAGAAAGTCCTTTTTGTCCTGATGAGGCTTTAATGATGGTAGAAAATCCTTTTCGTTCTTGGTTTGTAAATATTGCAAACTACCTTTTAGGTGGTATTCTTCTGATCTCTCATATCAATAAAGGAAGCATTTCTTATTCCAATGTTTTCGCTATATTTAGGATGAACTTGTGTTACGTAAAATTTATGCTGACAATGAGATTTGCAAGTGTGTCCCTGAAGATGAAAAGCCTAACATATTGACTCAATTTGATAGCTCAATTTATGCAGGACACTGTGGAGCAAATAAGATGACAATTCATATCTTGGAATGTGGGTCCTATTAACCAAGTTTTTTCAAGGACGCCTTAAACTTTATGCTACAGTGTGATAAAGGCTAGAGAGTGGGAAACATATCAAAGTGGGATGAGAAGTCACTATCAAATATCATGGAAGTGGAAATATTTGATGTGTGGGGCTTGGATTGTATGGGACCATTCCCATTCTCCTTAGGTAACACTTACATACTGGTTGGAGTTGATTATGTTTCAAAGTGGGTTAAAGTTGTAGCTACTCCAACCAATGATGGCAAGGTGGTGTAAGAGCGAACAAGACAACAACTCGTATCTTGGAATGTGGCCAAGTTTTTTAAAAGATGCCTAAAACTTTGTGCTACAATGTGATAGAGGCCAGAGAGTGGGAAACATATCAAAGTGGGATGAGACGTCATTATCAAACATCATGGAAGTGAAAATATTTGATGTGTGGGGCTTGGATTTTATGGGACCCATGCCATCCTCCTTAGGTACATACATACTGGTTAAAGTTGATTATGTTCCAAAGTGGGTTGAAGTCGTAGCTACTCCAACTAATGATGGCAAGGTGGTGTAAAGATTTATCAAGAAGATTTTCAATAGATTTGGAGTCATTTTTGCAACAATAAAGCCTTATTGAAAAGATATAATGTGCATCATCGAGTGGCGACCCCTTACCACCCCCAAACTAGTGGCCAAGTGGAGGTGGTGAATAGAGAGTTAAAGAAGATTTTGGAGAAGCTAGTGTGCACTTCAAGGAAAGATTGGGCTTTAAAGTTAGATTATAAAATTTGGGTGTATAGAACAACCTTTAAGACACCCATAGGTACCACTCCATATAGACTTATACAGCACGGCTTGCCATTTACCTTTAGAGTTAGGGCATAGAGACTATTGGGCAATCCGAAAGTTGAAAATGGATTGGAAGCTTGCGGGTGAGAAGAGATTGTTACAACTTGATAAATTGGAAGAGTTGAGATTTGAAGCTTATGAAAATGCTAAGTTATACAAAGAAAGAGAAGAAAAAGTGACATTATGCTCACATTAAAAAGGAGTTTAAGAGTGGGGACTTGGTACTTTTATTCATTTCACAACTTTGGTCATTTCCCTAGTCTGAAGAATTTTTAAAACCCGTCCTTCATTCTTCTTTCTTCATCTTTTCACATTCTCTCACTCTAAAACCTGAAATTAACTCATCAATCTTTGGGTTTTCTCCTTTTTTTCCATCATTATTCACTCCGTTAACACTTACTTCACATTACCTGCTCAAGAATCCAAGGATTTGGCAAGTTTTTCTCTCTTTGTCTCAAAAAAATGTGCTAATCTCTCTCTTGATTGCTTTTACAAGTTTTTTGCTTAAATAGCTCCAAGGAAGCTTCTAGCCTATAAACCAACTAACCAACTATGCCTCCAACTCTTTAGAGAAGTTAAATGTGATATGGCGGCCATCTTTCAAGCCCCATTCCTTATTTTTTTGAATAAAAAAGATATGAGATTATGGGATTTTAAGGATATAAAGTTATTGCCTCCTAAGTACTTTAATTTCAGCCTATTAAAAACTCTAAACTAAGGCGTAACATTGAAAGATTAGTTGCAAATATTGATTAGGGTCGTTTAATTGATTGTGATGTGTTGACATACCCCATGATGACTATATAATTTTCACCACTATATGCTATAATAATAAAATGGGCACGTTATAGTTTAGGATAGGTGGCCTTGCAAATAGGCTGGATTACACCATCATTTATGTGCTCATTGAATTTTCTAACACCAAAGTTTTGGATGACCATGATGATTTTAATGTGGATGATTATTGGAAGATCCTTACAGCTGAAAAAACTTTTGACTATAGGAATGCGCCCAACACTTTGATTCGTAGCACTGATCAATTACTTCTTCAAAAGTTTATGTGCCTAATTGTTTTTAACAAAATCGAAAGCAACAAGTTTTCAGTTAAGGAATTTTTCTTTCTTTGGTGTATGGATCATAAAATTAAAGTGAATACCCCTTATAGCATGTTTCGATCTATTGTGGTTTCCATTATTAAGAAAAGCTCATATTGTGGCATGGATTATATGGTTACTGCTTTGGATTTACATTACAATCTTGATATGGATGGTGTGCGTATAGCTATACCTGATATGTTTGATATACCTTATTTAAGACGCTATGAAATTTTGGAATCCCATTTTATGGAGCTACAAAATCCTCAGATGTGCACTACTATTAAGAACAGGAAGGGCAAGGATGTAGCCACTTCTCAACCATCCTCCTCTCAAGTGCCCCCAGAGTCTCAAGAAGAAGTAGTTGAAGATGAACCAACCATTGCAGTAGATGTCAATAAGTTCTAGCAAATCCTCAGCCAAATGGCAGAAAACCATCAACAAATGACACTGCAAATTAATGAGCTCGACACCTGGATGAGGCAAGTGTATAAGAAGCAACGGTACATCAAAAAGAAATTCCACATTAAAGTCTTTCCCCTATGCCTTCCCAATCACTATCTCCATGAAGATGTATCAGAAACATATATATTATTAGAATCTAAATTAATTGATTCACAATTGAATAATCAAGTTGGTCACTTGATTATGGTTTAGACTATAGTGTGGCGATTTATCTCCATGTAAGTAAACGAGTTTACTTCAAGGGAATGATGAGTTTCATATCATGATAGTAGTTAACTATTGATAATGGCACTATTAAATGAATCTGGAATCATGTATGTTTTAATGAATAAAGTAGGTCGTTACTTTAATCTTAAAACATACATTTTAGCATTTGCTTATTATGGACCACAATCTTGACGAGTGTTGGACTCATATGTGTTTCATTATAATTCTTGATATGATCGGAATGGATTTTTACAGAGTATTAATCCAGTGCCTGCATGTTAGAATTATTAATTGAAACACGTATCAGGGAACATTCACTTAAATAAAGAGTTTATAGTGATATCATCACTTCTAGATGTTTTATAGAGATTGGTGATTAAACTTTCACTAGACGTTTGATGGACTAGCTACCCATCAAGTCTTAACACCAATATGAGATCTTGTGTGTTAATCATCATATAAAGTAAAACTAGAGATCTAGAAGGAAAACAATATAAAGGAAAAATGGTAATTTTACCCTTTCTTGTGAGGATGACTATAATAAGGTTCATAATAGGGTTTGCAATTGGAAATGTGTTCTCATAATATTTAGTAATCCATGAGTTCAACTAATTGCCTTTAGTGTAACGACATTTAGTTAATAAGCTATAATTAATTCTAATGAGATTAAATTAATTCTGGGCTTATTGGAGCTTGAATTATCTAAGTCTAATAAGATTCCCCACTTGGCTTCAAGGAAGGTTATCAAGCAAAGTAAGAAATATAAATGGAGGTTTTAAAGCCCATGATTGAATGTTGGGCTTGCACTAATTAATGGTTAATTAGAAGCCTAAATGAACATTTTGAAATGAGCTAGATTTTGGTTTAATTTGATTAATTAGATTAATTAAATTAAAACAAAATTCTTAAAGAAATGGAAGGTGAAATTTTGGTTTTATTAGGGCTAAATGTGCAGCTTCACATTTAACATTGAATTGCTAAATAAAGATGGTATTCATTAAGCTTTATCATCATTAAACGGAGTAATGATCTTACCGTTAAATGGTTTAATGGTTGTCTTTTAATGATGGCATGTATTATAACCTTTTAGCATTCATTTGATTAAAGATGAAAGAGGTGCATTTGATGGATCATCTTCCTTCTTTCATCACTAAAATCAAAATTGACATGTCATTTTAGGTTATTGTTCTCTTCGTATAGCCATCTTAAAACAAATGAGATGAGTCTCATTAATGGCTTCTTTATGTTTGATTAAAGGATGAAGTGATGCATTGGATGTACTCCACTTCTTCTTTCTTTTCATTCACAACTAAAATTGACAAGGTGTAAGAGAGGTGTTGTTGCATTTTATTTGGACTCTCTCTCCTTTCTTGCATATTTTAGCTGAAATTTGCATGATAGTTGTCTCATCTTTAGCTTCTTTCTTCTAAGAAAAATCTCTTCTAAATATTTCTTCTCCTTTCCCTCCAAAGGATCTCGTGAACCAAGTTGTCCAAGAAGCACAGGTGGTAGGTCAGATTGGTTGAGGATACAACAACAAAAAGAGGATAAATTGACACAGGAAAGGATTCAAAAGCAAGGCTAAAGAAGGAAAGGATAGCACAGCGAGGAGTTAAAGTTGTAGCAAAAGGAGTCAGTAATATAATCTCCATCTTTTTCTTACGATAATTGTTTTCCATATACCGTATCATGTATGGCTTGGCATGTTGATTTTGCTCTCTTGCTTCTGCTATGTTTTGATTTCTAAAAAAGTTTTGAAATCTACCGTTTAACCAAATCTTGCATGTTTTATTTTTCGATCCAACAATTGGTATCAGAGCCATTTTTATTATGCATGATTTCAGTTCCTATATGTGATGCATGGGTTGGCAATTAATTTTTGTATGTTATATATTTTTATTTGATAGAAATATATATGGTGTATGTTTTTCTCTTTTGGTTGTCCATAGAATTTATATTTACCATGTAAGATTTCTTCATTTGGTTTGTAACAAGGAGGGTGATCTATCACCACCATGTTTCCTCCTTGGCTTCACTTTTGTATTTATTTTGATTTTGTAATGTACAAACTAATGTAATGATGAAGATGAAGTAGCCATGGATTGAAGAAATGAAGAGGTAATGGTTTTGATGTATCCTTTTGTGTATTGGCATAGTTTAGGTTTTGTGAAAACCAAAATGCTAGATTTTGTTTCAATGAATCAAGTTTCAGTTTTTATGTAAAAACAAGTGTTGGATTTTTATGTATCAAGTTTTCGTTTTGATAAAAAACAAAGTTTTGGTTTTTTGTTTTAATGGAACAATTTTTGGTTTTAATCAAAACAAGTACTGGATTTTTTTATTATGACAAAGATTCAGATTTACAAAAATCACATGCTTTTACTAAATAGGCCAGGTCATGTGAGCGAAGAGTTCGAAGAGAAAGATCCAAGTCCAAGAAGATTATTTTGGGCCTAAATCCTTGTATTTTTTTTTATGCTCTAGGATGGACAATCAAAAGTGGCTTATTAGTTCGTGAGATGCATGGATGAATGGATGCAAATAATATGTGGTATTATATGATTGTATGCCATTTAGAAAATTGCCAACCTTAGGATTTGCCATGCATTCATTATATATGAGAAATATAATGAATAATATAGGATGGATAATAAATTGCGTTTAGACAAGATGGTATTTATTAAAACTTAAAGCCCATAAAGATTGAGTGGGAGATGATTCTCATGTGAGAGTCCACGATCTCCATATGATGGCCCATTGCATGTGGTGAAGTGTTACTCCCCACCAGAGGACATGAATCCTAGATCTTACATGGTTTGGATCTCCTAAAGGATAAGTCAACTCACTGGTAGCAAATATGACCTCCCAACGAGGCATGATTTGCAAATACCTTTGGTGGATGAATCAAATGGTTATACACTCAACATAGTTTATCAAACAACTGACCACCGTAGCTCTGTTGATAAATGTATGGACCAAATTATGATACTTCTCAAAAAGTTAGGCATGAAGATGTTTGGTATCCTTTTAAGTGGGAGGGTCCCAGTTTTTCTTTTAATAGATAAGATGACCCACCATCACTTAGTCTATTATAGATAAGAAAAATAATCGTCGTATAAAGATTTAATTTTTTAAAATTTGTTAAATCTATCATCATGGATACATGCATCATGATTATATAAAAAGATCCAATGTTTTAGAATAGTTTACTTACTCTTTAATATTTTATATTTTCAGATGTAATCACCATATAATGAATCCACTTACTTTGCTCTTGACAAATAACAAATTGAAAAACGAAGAGAATTTTATTGAATGGAGACGTAACCTAGACATTGTTCTTATATATGAACAGATTTCATGGGTATTAACGAAAAATGTGTCTGTACCTCTAGGTGAAAATTCAACTCTTGAGCAAGTCCAACAACATGACCAGTGGAAAAATGCTAATAAGACCACTAGATGCTATATTTTGGCTTCTATTAGCAGAATGCTGCAAAAGCAAATTGCATACATGAAAATTGCAAATGTAATGTTCCATCACCTACATGAGATGTTTAGTGTGAGGACTAGGTTTGCCAGGGTGAAAGCTATCCAGTCATTTCATAATCTCAAACAAAAGCTCGGTGAATCGGTGCAGAATTACATACTTAAGGTAATCTTTGCGGTTACAGAGGCTGAGATGCTTGGGGCAGATATGGATGCAGAAACGCAGATGATTATGATCATTAATAGCTTAAACTCTTCTTTTTGACAATTTAAGTTGGATTTTGATCTCAACACCAATGATTATATCTTTAGTGAGTTGATGAATACCCTTAAGAATATGAAGGAGATATTGACTATCAAGGCTATTGAGCCCTAGGCTAATGTAGCATCTTCTTCCAAGTCCAAGGGAAAGGGCATACAGAAGAAGAAAGGTACAGTGAAAAAAAAGGCCCAAACAGGGGTTAAGGCCCAACTCATGAAAAAGAAGGCCAAAGTGGACACTAAGGGAAAATGTTTCCACTATGGTGAGATGGGCCACTGGAAAAGAAACTGTGCGGTCTACCTTGAATCCCTCAAAAGCAAACAAAGTACGGGTTTCCTAAGTTTGTTAGGAACTATAAATGTGGCAGAATCATTTGATTCTTGGATATTAGATTCTAGAGCCACTAACCATGTTTGTAATTCTTTGTAGGGGTTCCAGCAAAGGAAAAGACTACTTAAAGGCTAGTTTCAAGTCAAGATAGCAAATGGATCCTATGTTTTGGTAGAATCAGTGGGAGTTGTTATCTTAGATCTTCCTAGTGGTTATAGGTTATATTTAGAGCATGTTTATTACATTCCAATGATTATAAGGAAAATGACTTCTGTTTTTTGTTTAATAAAGTCTGGTTATTCCTTATATTTTGAAAATGCTATTTCAATATATAAGAATAAGGATTTTATTTGTAATGCCAAAATTAAACAGGGATTGTTCTTTATAGAACCTATGAAAGGCTCACTAAATACCATAGAATTATCAAAACCAAGACATTTAAATGACTCTAGCATTAATTCAAAATATCTGTGGTACTTAAGAATGGGTCATATTAATTAGAAAAGACTTGACAGGTTAGTAAAGGATGGGATCCTTATAGGTTGGATAATGATCCATTACCCACCTGTGAATCTTGTATTAAAGGACAAATGACCAAGGCCTCATTTCCTTCAAAAGGAAACAGATTTGAATCTATGTTATACTTGGTATACACAAATGTGTGTGGGCCCATGAACGTACAAGCTAGAGGAGGTTATAAAAACTACATAACCTTTACAGATGATTAATCAAGACATGGTTATTTGTATTTGATGCATAAAAGGAGTGAATCCTTTGAAAAGTTCAAAGAATTCAAAGTTGATGTTGAAAGATAGCTAGATAAGCCATTAAAACAACTTTGATCGGATCGAGGTGGTAAGTATTTATCTAAAGAGTTCCAATAATCTGTAATTGACATTAGAATTGTTTCCAACTTGTTAGTTCCTTAAACACCTCAACAGAATAGTGTAGCTGAGAGGAGGAATAAGACTCTATTAGAAATGGTAAGATCGATGATGTCCTATGCTAACCTTCTAGAATTATTTTGGGGATATGCCATACAAACGACATCATATCTTCTCAACTTTGCTCTATCCAAATCGGTGCCTAAAACACCTAAGGAGTTGTGGACTGATCGAGTGCCTTCATTGTGGCACTTGAGGACTTGGGGCTGCCTAACCAATGTTTTAAGGCCTAAATCCATAAAGATGGAACCAAGGTCAGTAGCATGCTTGTTTGTAGGATATCTTACAGGCACTCGAGGGTACTATTTTCACAGTCCTCAGGATAGGAAGGTATTTATTGTTAAGTCAAGAGGACTTTATGATGATCAATTTTGATGACAATCAAATAATAATAATGTTAGAAACAAATAAATGTTTTGACAAGTATGTTAAGTGTGCAGATGAAGTACAGGACATAGATGCAAAAACATAGACGTAAGACATCATAGACGCAAGTCAAGATAGACGCAAAGAGATAGACGGAAAGTGATAGACGCAAAAAGATAGATGCAAAGAGATAGACGCAAAAACATAGGCGCAAGACAACATAGACGCAAGTCAAGATAGATGTAAAGAGATAGACGCAAATATACAAACACAAGATGATACAGTAGCACGTTGGACAGTTACTTAGTTGGAGTTAGTTACAGAACTCAACTAAAAGACGGTTATCAAGAATCAAGAAGTGGTTTTCAAAGATCAAGAACTAGTTAGAGAATGAGGCTATAAATACAAGTCTCAGTCGAAGCTTTCAGGCTAATAAACATACGATATCAGTAATCTTTGAGTGCTTACTTACAAAAGAGATTTTTGTAGTGCGATACTGAGAGAGCTATTATTATTGTAACAAAAACTTATGATATCTTTTTCTAGTGAAAGAACGAGAAGGCAGATAGCTAGGAGAGGCTAAGATAGCTAAAAGAATGCTTGGTTTAAGAGACCTGAAGAGGCTCTGGAAGAGAAAAGAATACTTGTAACTTTTTGGAGTATAGTGAAACACTCAGACAAACTCTAAGGACTGGACGTAGCCCACGGTTTGGGGTGAACCAGTATAAAAATCACAGTGTCAACTTTCTATCCCTTCAACTTATTTCAACTTACTTTGTTATTAAACTATAATATAGAATTTATTTGCGATTTAAAATACATAATAATTTTTTTGATATCTTCTCAACAAGAAAAAGAAGTTCTTATCAAGATTATTGTATTCATAAAAAAGGGGATACACCATTAAACCCCCCCTTCTGTGTATTGATTTTATTGTTCGTAAAGTCTATACTGACAAGTGATTTACTTCAATTGGTATCAGAGCTTGGTTTCTAAGAACCACCTTTACAAAGTGAGGACAAAGATCCATGGCAGAATCACATATTTTTATAGCTGAAGGTGCCTCCGTCACAAGACCTCCTGCGTTCAATGGTGAAGATTATCATTATTGGAAAGAGAGGATGCGGCCCTTCATAGAATCCACACATATTTATCTTTAGGATATCATTGAGAATGGACCATATGAAGCAATAGATTATGAAGGAAATGCCATTCCTCAGAACAGATGGTCAGCCGATCTCAAAGCCAAATTTCAACTAAATTCAAAGGCCAAGTTCTTCCTGAGTTGTGCATTGAGTAGAAGTGAATATGATAAAGGTCATGGATGCGAGACTGCGAAGGAGATGTGGGACACTCTATCCATTGCACATGAAGGCACAAACCAGGTGAAAGAGTCCAAGATCAGCATGCTCATACATCAGTATGATCCGTTTAAGATGCAAGAAGATGAGTCTGTTGATCAGATGTTTAGATGATTTCAAACTATTGTTAATGGAATTAAAGCTCTTAGGAGAATCTATGATAATTAAGACCACGTGAGGAAGATTCTCAAAAGTCTACCGAGAAGATGGAGACCCAAAGTCACTGCTATATAAGAAGCCAAGGACTTGAGCAAATTAAAGCTAGACGAATTGCTTGGTTCTTTGAAGATACATGAAGTTGAGCTAGATGCTGAAGATAAACTGAAAAGAGATAAATCCATAGCATTGAAGGCTGGTCAAAAAAGTCAAAAGACTTAAAGAAATAGAAGTTCTTCTTCTAAAGCTTTAAAGATCGAAGAAGTCAAGAAAGATGATACCAACAAATCTGATCATGATTCAATTGAAGATGAAGAATTATCTTTCATCTCAAGGAAGATCAGAATGATGTGGAAGAAAAAGCAAAGGGAAGCAAGAAATTTTCTTTTAAGAAAAATAGCAAAGAAGACATCAAGAACGAGAAGACTTCTATCATTTACTACAAGTGCAATAAACTAGGACATTAGAAACCTAAATGTCTGTTGTTGATAAGAGAATCGAAGAACAATAAAGGAAACAAAAAGAGTATGATGGCAACCTGGGAAGATTTAGATTCATCTAATTCTAATTCTGATTCAGAAGCTTCAGAACAAGCAAATATATGCTTAGTAGCTGAAAAGAAGGTGACGAGGAGGTAACTTATAACTTTAATGAACTTCAAGATGCATATTTAGAATTGTTAGAAGATTCTCATATCATACTAAAATAGTATAGATCTC
>JAOSBN010012772.1:0-18191 GCA_027563595.1 Erythroxylum suave | reverse complement strand
ATATATAAAAAATAGACTATTATTACACTAACTACTTATATATACATTCACACACACACACACACACACACACACACACACACACACACACACTTACACACACGCACGCACACGCACACACGCACACACACACACACACTTACACACACGCACGCACACGCACACACGCACACACACGCACACACACACACACACACACACACACACACACACATACACACACACACACACACACACACACAAACACACACACACACACATAATTCTTCATTTATATTTGCAATAGATTCCCATTTTACGTTGCCAATTTCAAATACTTTACGATTTTTTGCTCACTTATTTTCTTTCATCGTATTCCAAAATATATCAAAATATAAGTAAAAGTTCTACAAATAATGAATTAGGAAGTAAATACTTGTATTTATTTGTAGGCTCAAGGTTCTTTAAAAAAGGGTTACTAGGAAGAAGCTTTAAATTTATACAAGGCTCAAAGGGCTTACTAATAGATTAATATGTAAGGGTAGGTAATTTAGTCCAAACTTAATCCTAATTACCTTTATCATTTTAATGCTCATAAAAAATATTAATGGAAACTCAAAAAGATGCAAGTTGAGTCCTAGAAATTCAAAATAAAAGAAGGTATCTATATAAGAAACACACAATATACATAAAGGTTCAAATTTCTTTCAAGATCACTCAAGTCAAATCAAAGTATTAGCACATAACAAATTTAGTTTCCTAGCATTAATAAAGTCAAAATTTGCATATAATTTACATAATCATACTATGGATTCAAATTTTCAATTAATCTAAAAAAATTGTATATAAATTCATGCTAATAAGTTCTTATGCATAAAATTTAAAAACATAAAAATTTTCAAAAATTTTAAAAATATCATGCGATTAGATTAATATTTGAATCACCCCCATACTTAGAACAATATTGTTCTTAATATTATGCATCAAGTATGGAAACAAAAGATCTAGAAATCTCTGGCAAAACTTGTAATGGAAAGTCCGTATCTTGAAGTTAAAACAAAATTTTGGAGGCTTATAAATAATCAAATTCAATTTGCATTAAAACTTTCAACATTCTCAGTTCATAAAAAACTAAATAGTATACTAAAATAAATTTAAAAAATCCAAAGTATCCCGAACAAAACTATCTATATACTGAGATGGTAGAAGACCTAAAGTCATTAGTGATGTGGAAAGTGTTGTTAGTAGGCCATCATTGAATCTATCTTGGAATTCATTGTTGTTGCTAGTCGCTAAAGTTTGCTACTAGATGGTACCAATTGCTGCATTATAATCCTTATTTACTAATCAATTGTCCCTTTATTCCCTCAAGTAGTGTAGATAGTGGAAAGTGTTATAGATAGGCCAACATCAAATCTAGTTTGTCATTCATTGTAGTCGCTTGTCCCTGAAGTCTATTAATAGATGACACCAGCTATTACATTGTAATCTTTGTTATCCTATCAATTAGCCCTGTGTTCCCTCCTTGACTTTTAATATCTTTGTCATCATCATTCTCCCTAAAATTGATTTTGAGTTATTTAGGTCCCCCTACCGAGAAACCTTTAGATAAAGTTTTAGTAAAATTTCAACTTATTTAACTATATATAATATTGTTTTACTTATATTAAGATTAATTACACTTTCACTCATTTTTCATATATGCAATTGGATATCGCCGATATCGACAACTTGATGTTTCAAACTGTGTCACTTCATTGTTGAAACAAAGGACCAAGGATTGTTGTTATCAACTGCATCAGTATTACAGATCTTTTCCTTCTGAGGCGGAGGTAAGGAGACATGTTCCGGAATGGATGTTTCCAAAAAATAGAACAATTTGTGTGATTATTAGGCCTCTCCCAATGTTTAGGTTTGTTTTATTTCCCTTTATATTTTCCTCCATTAATCTTGTTAGATGATTTAATGACTATCTTTTTTCTTTATATAGGAAAAATGTGAGAAGAACAAGGTGAAAAAAGGACAAATGAGAACTCCTCACAACCAAGGCTCTAAATCATTTATTGTTGTGTGAAATGAATGAATATGTAAGATATTCGTTTGCAAGTTATAATTATATTAATAAACACTATATTATTGGTTATACATTGTATGTTTTTATATCATAAAACAAAGTGAGAAGGTACTATATGGACAAAAGTGTGATAGAATCACACTTTACAAAATCACTCACCATAAGCAAGGTCAAGGGATGTCTAAAAAAGTGCAAAATAACTAAGTATAATTTTTTAAAAATTTTAGGTTTAATTTTTTTTTAGTACTAATTAATAATGTTTCCAGTGATTATTGTTTTTTTTAATTTTAAAATAAGATGCAAGAAATGCTATAAACATTAATGTTTGAGGGAAATGAGGTAAATGTAGAAGACATTCGCAACAAGGTTCTAGGTACATGATTTGAATATATCAAAGGTCTTAGATTTGGCCCTAAGCCAACTGCTCATGCTCATCAAGACTAGCATACATTTGACTTTTTTAATAGGAAAACAACTCGCTTAAAAAAAAGTTGGCTAAGCATCAAAAGTATCTAAAAACATTCTTGGCCCGTATTATGCAAGCAGTGAAGATGAAAACAAGGCTAAATGATTAAACTAATCTCTATAATTATTATTTTGTATATAAGCATTTTTGATGTTATAATTAAAATCTTTTACCATGAACAAATTTAATAATATGGATTAAAAATATCAAAAATAATTATAATTCAACATGGTATATGATTTCATTAAAATGTATATTAAAAATATAACTACATTTTACAAAACGTAACTAAAAATATTTGACAACATTTTTAGAAACTTAGTTAAAAATATTTGGCTACATTTATAGAAACGTAGTATTTAGCTACGAAAACTAAGCATAGTTAAAATTTGTTGTCAATGATTTATCAATATGTCACTAATAGTTTTTCACTAAGAAAATAAAGTGTAAGAAGAAACTATTTGCGACTATTAACTAAAAACGTGGCATATAATTTTTTGCTATGGGGACTTGGCATCATTTTTGGTAACAAATGTAAATCATTATTAATTACTATTAGCGACGATTTTGAAACTTTTAGCAACAATCTTTTGGGTAGCCAAAGGTGGTTTCTGTTGTAGTGATTATTGATGTAGTTAGCCTCCTTAGTCTTTATAATCTCAAAATAAAAAAGGCCCAGCCTACTTTGTCAGTAGTTAATATAAGAAATACAAAATTTTTATTCTGTGACTTATGTTGAAATACACAAATGACAAATTGTAACATCAAATATAGTAACTAGATTGGTGGAGTGTCTTATAAACCACAAAAGTGCAAGTTCATAAGGTATAAATTGATGGTTCAAATATGATCTAACTTGTTGGATTGGGGTTGAAAATTATGGCTCAAGGTGGAAGCCACTAGCTAGGGCTAGATGGCAATGTACTTGTATAATAAATGCATCTGCCCAGTTGAGTTTATGATCCCTAGTTTGAACCTATATAAAGCATTCTTATGACTCTACTCATAGTGCCTTATTTATCATCAACTGTGAAACTCAAATGCGTCCCTTTTAATGAAAATGTTAGGTGTTCTTCAATTATCTCCTCCGAAATCAATGTTTCATTACCTTAAACATAGGAGCAAAAAAGCCATAAGTTTGCTTTTAGCTTTATCCTTGATGTTAACATAAAATTTCTTTCGTCTCCTTTAAGTAGTAGTCACCTCAAAAAGTCAACAAGTGCTTCCATTGTAAAGCTCGAAGCATATTTTGAACCTTAAAGATCCAATCAATATTTGTGATGATGGTATGCTCAATGATCATATATTTATGTTCCTCTTATTGAATCATTCCTTTTTCTCTAAACTTTGGAACTTCAATATCTTTCGGAGGAGATGACATGGATAAAGAAGCATTTAAAGGTACCTTACTTCTTATAGTCTTTCTCTTATATCTCGGAAGAATCATTTAACACAACTAAATAATAGGATAACAATTCTCCTAAATTCATAACATCATCGCTTTGCCACACAAATCTACAACACCTCTTCACAATTCCGACAAATATACAGCATAGAGAAGGATAATTATACCATAAACATCACAATGCCAAGCTAGGATCTCCCTAAACCGATAATAGTAGTACAGATAATCCAAGTTCTTCTCAATCAAGCTTAAATTCCCACTTTAGTGTGTTATTACTATGAAAGGTGATAAAAATAAATTACTTGGACACTGTTGAACTCAAACTCTATGCTTGAATGGCTCCAACACTCCTTAAAATCAAAATCTCTATCATATGGCTCTTTGGTGCAAAAATCTATATAATGGGTAAAGAATTAATGCTTTTGGATACGGGCTTTGTGTTTGAAAGAAAGATATGATGTTTGGAAGGTCAAAATAGGTGGATAAATTCAACATTAGGTTAAAAATTTAATTTAAAAGGTGAGAAGGATTAGAGTTTAGGGTTTTGGGACAGAAAAATGACAAGTTTTCTACTTATATTAGTGGTCGTTAGGACAAGACCAACATTGGACACACTTTATAATCAACTTAGTTTTATTTCATAACTTTTAAAAAATTTTGTGCTTATAAAATCATCATCAAAGACACTTTTCATACAAGCATTGGTATGGTTCTATCTTTAGACACTTCTATGTTGTTTCAACATTAATGCATATCTCACTTCCACAACTGATATCATTTACCTACTATAACCCCATAATTTAAGCTTAAACTTGAAATTTTCTATTTTCTTTACACTAAGTCACATCCCTCATGGCCTTTTCCTTTTGAAGTATGAAATGTATGCAATAACACAAAAAAATGCAAAAATAATAATTTAAATAAAAAAAATTAATAAAGAAACTATGTTGGTTAAAGCATAAAAACTAACAAGAAATCTTAGAAATTTTAACCGTTACACTTAAGAATGGCATTACCCTTAATGAAAAATGATTAAGATATTAAAACTTTTCCCATAAGTCTATGCACATTTAGTGAATTAAAACTTTAAGAAATCCTAAAAAAGTTACCTATAAAATAAAACGAACAGTATTAAAGAAAATAAAATAAAAGAAAATAACATAAAAGAAAATAAAGGTTAGAATCGTTAGATTGCGTCCCAATAACTGCTTTTCTATAAGTCTTTTAATTGGAATCCCCTTTTAGCTTTTTACACATCTTGCATCTACATTAGGATTTGCCTAATTCCCTTCCTACATCAAATAGAAAGGGGAAATGGAATTAGTAGGCTTCATGTGCATGCCACCACTGAGGAGGCAAGGTCTCAAGCTCCAAATTAGGTGCCTCGGTTTCATCTCCCATTTTTTTCCTAGCAACACCATCTTTAATGTTATGTTCCTGTTCTTTTACCTTAAGGTTTTACATATTTTCCTTGAATTATCTTAAAAAGCCTTAAAGACTTCCTACACTTTAAGGTCTTTTAAGTTCTTCCTAAAGCAATCCTTATGAAAGGCAACATGTTTTTATAAGGTTCTATAGATGAAAATTTTGACTTTCTCTTTACCACCATATTTTAAAGCTTAACCTAAATAACATCAATAATAATTCTTATAGTTGTTAAGAATGGTCTCACACAAATGATGGAGATCACTACATCATACTCTATACCCATTATAAGAAAAGTAGTTGGAAAGAAAAATTTTCTTACTTTCACAAATAGGTCTTCCATAACCTAAATTATGTCCCTAATGGAACAATCCACTAGCTAAACTGATACATTTGTAGACTTGAGCTCCTATATTCATAGCTTCTAAAAATATGGATAAAGGCATTAAATTAATACTAGTACCTAAATCATATAAAAGCTTAAGAACTTTAAGGTCACCATGTTTCTAAAAAATAATGAAATTCCCTAGATCCTTTAACTATGGAAGTAAATTATTGTCTACAATAGTGTTATACTCCTCTATTAAGAACACTGTAGCATATTCAACTAATTTGTTTTTGTTGGAGATAATCTCATTCAAAAATTTTACGTAATTAGACTTTAAGCGAATACTTTAGTGTAAGGTATGTTGATGCTGAGTTTTTTGAAGACACCTAAAAATTTATTGAAATTATCCTCATTCATTTTTTATTTTAGCCTTTGAGTGTATGAGATTGTTGACTCGTAGGGTTTAAATCTCTTTTCATAAATGGCACCAATTAAAGATGGAGCTAGTGCTAGTTTTATTCTATTCCCTTCTGTCTCGTTCTCCATATCAACACTAATGCCAAATGAATATGAGAACAATATTGATCTGCTACTATTTCCTTAATTCTTGAGTTATTCTTTAACTTTTCTCAACTTATACATTACCTTATATCTAGTAACATTATAATAAAGTGTTGTTTCACTCCTTAATTTAATGGCACACATTTTATGCTTAGAGTTTATCTCAGTGTTGTTACTCAAAAGCTTTCCTTGACCTCTTCTACTCACCATCTTAGCTAGTTGCCTCATTTGCATCTCTAAGTTATGAATAGACGTAGATTACATTATTTTTTTAAAGTTGATTAAATCTGTTCGATTTTCTTCATATGAGGGACATAAATTATTTCAGTGTCCCTTTTAAAATAATATTTTATAATGGTTATTATTGAAATTAAGATCCATTTTGGAACCTAGTTGGTCCTATTAGTCTTCCTACTTTAAACAAGATAATGGTACTATTATTTACGTTAATAATAGGTTAGTTACAATGATTGAAAAATAATTCCATTAAAATTAAGAGAAACAAGAATATTAAAGTCAAGTTTCATACTATTAGAGAATTTAAAAAGGAGGGTAAGTAAAACTTAAGCATTGTTCTTTAGGGAAGCAAGTGATTGATAATGACTAGAGTTTTAACCAAGGGTAAATTCATTTATTTGAGGTGTAAAGTTAGTATTTCTAAGAAATATATCAAGGAAGAGTGTTGGTGTTAATATATTGTTATGAAAAATCTTCAATTTTAATTCAACTTATTTTCTTGACAAGTCAAGAAAAGATTATAGATATAAACACATTTGGGTTATAAGTTATATACTATATATATATTTAAAAATTAACACGAGCATAGACATGTTTGTATTTTAGGTTATGATGATTCAAATATGATACTAGTTGAGTTATTTGTGTTCTTTTGACATATTAATTCACCATATTGTCCTTTTATATTTTTATATTTTTCGTCTATAATTTTTTAGATGTTTTCATATTATGATTTATATTTAATGTAATAGCCCATTTTCCATACTAAGGAATAGAGCCTTAGATTATCTCATATGAGTCAAATCATTTTAGCATTCATGAAATGTATTTCATTCACACGTATATCATTAGCATACAAATATGAATTATGATTTCGTACAAATTGCAAAGATAATATATGCACTCAATTGACATATTCTGGGGTATGGAAGGTTTAAAATGATCATGATGTGAATTGTGTATTGTTTATGTCATGAATTTTGGTTTGATTTGGTTATAAGTAGCAAATTTGTAATTAATTGTTACCATTAGAAAAGTGATGAATTAAAATGTATATTTAGACTAGGAAAAATGCCAAGTGGCAAGACAAATTGACACATGGAAAATTAGGATGACTAAGCTTATGTGACATTTGGCATAGCTAATTAAATGACAAATGGCAGCAATGATTGAGTGATAAATGGACTAGCAACTAGGTGACATTTGGTAGCTTAAGGAGGGGATAAGTGGCTTACATGCTTAGGGACATATGTTAATGTAATATGGTGACATCTAGCATTTAAGGAGTAATGTTTCTACAGGTGTAGTTTCAGCCTTGTCTATTCTTCTTCTCTTTTCATCTCTTACCACCGAAACTTGCTTCTATCCCCATTCCTATGTTTTTCTTCAGCTATACTAAATTACCACACCAAATACATGCTTTTACCCTTTATAAGATAACTAAATAACCAGATTATTGTTGTCTTTCATCTTAGCTGAAGACCATCGAATTTCTACCTTAAATTTGGGATGATTTTACATGCATGGAGGGCTAGGTAGACTTGATGAATTGAACTAGAATTGGAAGCTAAATAAGTAAGTAAAGTGTTGTTCTTTATGAAATGTTGTAATAGAAAGATTATGATGATTGAATTGGGATAGATTGTATATGATGTTGATGTTGAAGATGTACTAGAAAATGAAGAATGAATGGGTACTTTTCTGTTCTGTTTTTGCATGTACGAAAATGGTAGTTTATGGGCTATTGTATGGATGATTTAAGTTGGTATTTGAAGTACAATTGATAAGGAATTCATGCTAAAGATAGGTGTTATTAAGATGTTTTTAAATCTGGAAAATTAGAGCTGAAGGTGTGTTTATAAAAAAAATAAATGTTAATGACATAAGTGAGTAGAATTTTGTAAGCCTTAGTGTAACCAATATGGATAAAGTGACCTTAAAGGACATGAAATCTGGAAAATTTCAGGTTTTAGTGATGTGGCTAAGCTTGTAAAATTCGTGAAATATCGAAGTTAGTAAAATTACACACATTAGTGATGTTGAAGACAAATTTTAATTTCAGCCTTATGTACATGTTGAAACAACTAAGAAATTTTACTCTAAATTGGTATAATTGGACTTGATTGAGTCTTGGAATGAGCCTAGATTGTTTCTTGATTAATTGGTTAAGAGCTTGATAAGTTTATGTAGTTAATTAATGTCATAATCTAAAGAATGGGTTATTTTGATATGGTTGAGTTCAAATATGGAAATTATGATTTGTTAAAGAAATAAATGAGTTTTTTAATTCAAACATGATCTTAAGGACATGAGTAATGTGTATAAGGAATGGAGGAATGAGCATTGAAGAACATAGGGTATTTATGAATGAGAATTGGGTAAATATATGAATGTATGTTGCTGGAAAAAGTTTGGCGAATGTATAGATTTAGCTTGCTGAAATTCAAGATTTAAAGTAATAATTGCGTGTGTGCTATAAGCGCTTTTGATGATGAAAATGTTCAAGATAAGTGTAAATTACGGTTGATGAATTTGGAGTATGATGAAAATGTTCATGATAAGTGTAAATTATGGTTGATGAATTTGGAGTAAATCAAGCTAACTTAAAGGTATAAACCTGAATGCAAAATGGTAGTATACAAAATATGATGTTTGAATGGTCAAAATTTATGAATACTTACATACCCAGAAAGGTCAATTGAGCATGCATTAAATATGACACGCACATATATATGCATGACGGAATATTCATATGATTGATCAACTTAGTAATGTGTGAACTATAAATCTGTATTGCATGACTAAAAAGGCATAAATTGATCATTAGCATCCAGACATTGTCGGGTCATCAAAGCAATAGCTTATTTGGAACGTACTGTGAGTTAACCTAGATGTTTTCTCACTATGATTGAAATGTTTTCGATTAATTTTTAGATATTGAACTGTTATTGATATGATTATGATAATTCTGAACATTGATGGTCCGAGGAGTTCAATATTCGGGATTGTATTGGAAGTGCTTTCTAATTGTATATGAATATGAAAAATGTGTACTCAATTGAATGTTGAATGCCGAACTTAGATCTAATGAGTGTGATAAAAGACTGCACACATTGAATGAAAGTTATTGATAGCATATTATGTGAATTGACGCATTCCATCATATTGTTATACATGATCAAATAAAGGAGTTGTGACCGGAGTTACCAGTGCGAAAAAGAGCTTAAAGCTAAAAAATATGCACAAAAAGCCACTGGCTTAGTTATTAATGAGCCTGGTATTCACAATGGGTATGGGACAGAATATAAAATGAGCTTGGTATCCACAACGATTACGGGATAGTTAATAGGCACTCGGTCACAACAAAGTAAAAATGAAAGTAGAGTCACATGTGCATTTGCATATATATATATATATATATATATACATGTAAATGATTGCGAAGAATTACCGAATTGTGTTGAAATAGTGATATGCAATGTTTATGTACATATAGAAGATATAAATAATTGAGATAAATGATTGGATTATTCTGAAATGAATATATGAAATGTTTGTAGTTCAAGTTGTATTGTTGAGTTAAGATGTATATTGCAATATGATATTCAATATTGAATGATATGATATACCTACTGAATTGGGAAATACACTTTTGATATTTTGTTTTGATTTGAGTGAGTACATCGATGATGGTTCACTCATTGAGTTCGCAAACTCATCAAAATTGCAATGTTGATTTTTAGGTACGAGGAAAACCTAGCTTCTAAGGTGATATAATAGAAGTCTTAACTGTTAGTTTTGGAAACAAGAATGACTCAAAGGTCTGGTCAGTTGATACCTGCAGAGTCTAGATAGAATACTTTTTTTTAGCTTCTCCTTTCATGTTGAACTATAGAACTTTAACTCCCAAATGTTATGTTTTTTATAAACATGGATTATGAAATGTAATGACAATATAAGCAAGTTTCTTTTTGTGAATGAAATGAGGAGTTTTGATCTTTGGAAATACTTATGTTCTATATGATGCCATAATAAGTTGACGTGTGTTACATTTAACTTGTATTAGACTCCATCTTTTGCATATACTGGTTTGATGTAATAAACATTTAAAAGGCATTATGCTCTTTTTTCTCCAACCTTATTTTTCATAATATCAGTGATTGTCTGAGAGCATTACTCCACTGAAGGTTGCAAAGTTAGACAATATCGATATAAGAAGCTTATTGGTGGCATTTTTCTTTGATGGATTGTAATATGATTGGAATTAGAACTAACAAAGTTTGCATGCCATTTTTTGAAGAATCTAATTGTTTTGGCATTAGAGATAGCAATTTGACGATTGACATCCCAGGGTAATGGTACTTTAGCTTAGTGATCATGTCCAAAAGAAAATTTACTATAGGAAACAAATAGATGCTAACTTCATATGGAGTTGTATAATGGAATAATTGAATTTTCTTAGGATAACTTCATTATAAAGACAAATATCATGGATAAGATGAGTGTAGATAGAGGCTTTATGTCATTGTTTGTCTTAATCTTGTGGCTTCACTTAGATAGAGTGACAATTAATAAAACATTTGTGCTCTCTTTATAAATATCATGTTTGATGAGAGGCTTGTCTTATTCAAGTTATGTTAAAGGATAAATCTTCCTTTATAAGGAATATTTTTAAAAATAATAATGTTTTCATTAAATGAAAAGGGATTACATAAAACTTTTCAAGAGAAAAAGGGATTACATCAAAGAAATACAGTGTTGGAAGCAATTACATCAAAATTCCATATGAGCTTGATATCCAAATGATAGAACCTACAAGTTATTATCTGTCTAATTAAGAAATAGGTTAATTGATTCTCCCGGTGGTGCTGATTTCTTAACTGATTTTATGTTTTTGATTGTATAGGCTTAAATACAATTTGATTTGCTCATATATAAGATTAGATAACTCAACCTCTGAGTGAGCTAACTTTGTGTACACCTTATTATTTCTTTTAGTCCATATACATGTTACAAGATAGGATAGAGCAATGTATATGGCCTATTTTTCACCTTCAGTTTTGTTTGCAATTCCAACACACTATTTTATGATGTCCATCTATTTTGAAAGGGGGTTTTTGCCACTCTACTTGCAAGTATATAGATTTCTATAATTTATTGGAGAAGCTACATTGAAATAATAGATGATTGTGGGATTCTGAGTCTCTTATAAAATGTGCGCACTAATTTGATATGCATAGATGTTTACCAAGTATGTCTAAGATGGGGAGTTTGAACTTAACAACATTGTATAGTGTATAAGTAGCTTTGGGGAAGTTGTGTTTTATCTATACAATCTTATACCATCTTTATAATAAACAATCTCTTTCTGGTAAAATTGATAGAGGATGCAAGTCATTTTGACTTTGATTTGTAAATGAGATGCCATAAAATGATTTTTGATTATTCGACTTTTAAGCTACCATAGTTAAATTTATATCTCTTGAATTTAATTTGTCTTCTAGTAAATCATATATCATAACAATGAGGAAAATTAATGTCAATGTAATACCCTAAAAGAAATTTTAATATTCATACAATCCTACTAAATTTGATATATTGTCTTCAACCATAATGATTCAATTAGAAAGGAAACTAACACACAATCGAATCATTGTTCTTTAATTTTTCTTATTTTAGTTATGACATAAAAAACTGTTGGTTGAAGATTAAAAATCGAAATTGTGGTAACGGAAATATGCAACCTCATTTTTTTCCCATTAAATATGTTGGCAATAATCATCTTGGGAGGTTCCTATTAATCTATCAAGAGAGCTTTATGTGATTATTACCATAATATTAAGTTGGCATCAATGAAATAGATGCCCCTTCTTGAAACATGACATATTATGATTATTATATTTAATAGGGAGATGCTTTATAGTAATCCTAGTTGACAAGTCAAATTGTAAATATAAACGATAGATGAGTGGAATTACCCATAGACATATATATTTTTCATAACATCAAATAATGTTATTAACAATTTTATGTTTATGCAAAACAAAAAATATCATAAATTTCTAGAATAGAAAAGAAGATCAAAGAAAAAATAGGTTATATTCGGGCATGCTTCGATACTTCAACTAAATTCTAAATAAAAGATGTAATTTTATGTAATTTATGAAGAAATTTTGATCTTTTTTTTGTTTGATATTTTTTATACTACTTGATACGACCTTCACTAATACGATTAATGATATTTGATATCAATAT
Organism: Erythroxylum suave; assembly: GCA_027563595.1. Classification (NCBI taxonomy): domain Eukaryota; kingdom Viridiplantae; phylum Streptophyta; class Magnoliopsida; order Malpighiales; family Erythroxylaceae; genus Erythroxylum; species Erythroxylum suave. The sequence goes on along the minus strand of JAOSBN010012772.1, from coordinate 5,461 downwards.
GATAAGACTTTGGGACTATTCTATAAGGATTAGGTCTATTATAAGAAACTGAATATTAAAATGAAGAATATGAATTGTCATATTCTAAAAAAGAAAGGGATTGGGAGTGATAAGATTCTAGGGTTGATTGCTGCTAAAAAGTTTAATAAGAACTATAGTTATTACAAAACTTAAATTAAAAGTTTCTTTAAGAAAAAATACGAGGAAAACTCTTCAAAAAAATTTTATTCAATAATAATTATTATAAACTATCAATTGGATCCATCATAGAGCCTTATAATCATGAAAAACTAAAATAAAGTCCTAGAAAGAAATAAAAACTTGAAATAACAAAACCTTAACTAATTAAAAGAAATGTTTGACACCTATCTTAATCAACAATGGCACCAATTTTTGTTTTAGTGCATGAATCGAACATGAGTCTAGTGCTGGTAATATATCAAAATGTAATGTCAATTTTTTAGAACTCCAATTTGTAAAACTCAATAAAAGGCTAACATCATTTTGCTTTTAAGTTTAGTGTCGATTACATTTTGTAGTTGCAATTTCTAACTTTTTTTAAAGTTTAACTTGAACCTCTCATAAGTTGTTCAATCTCCTCTTTAAGCCTATCTTAGGTAGACATCCATATAGCTTAGGTCTCATCATTTCCTCTCCTTTCAAAATATTTTATCTTCAAATCATTACCTTTATTTACAAAATTAAATGACACTTGGCACTTAACTAAGCAATGTAACTATTCCGTATTTATCTCTTTTCTTTACTTTCTTAAAAAGAATTGAATTATCCCAAAATTTTCACTCTCATTTCTTTCCCATTTCTTTCTCCTGCTCTCTCTCATTAAGTTTAAGTTATTCTTCATAAACCTATTTTGGTGACAATGAAGTATAGGTATTAAATTTGTCATTTATAGAAAAAGAATACATGTTCTTCTACCGATCATGTATGGCCTCCTTATTAAATTGTCACATACACTCAAATAAATATGTTTTTCTTGTATAAGAACTTCACAATACCTTATCCTTATACCTCATGATTAAAAAGAATCCAATACATGTTTCGTTACCTTAATCTTCTTACCCTCATTCCATCATTGTAGGTTTTATAGTTTACAGTGTCTTACAGTTAGCAGTCCTAACTTATTAAAAAAATTCTATACTAGTCATATTAGCACAACTTCTCTCAGCTATGATCATGTTACATATTTGATCCTTGATGATACATATAGTTTGAAAAATATTTTTTCTTTGTTCATTCATATCATCTTCTCCTATATGCATGTTCAATTCCCTCCTAATGACTAGCTTCCATCCAACCTCATGTCTCTCAATGCAATCCTTATCTCTAACATCTTTTAAACTAGGGACCTCATCATTTTCCTACTTTTCACTTTCAAATAGATATTCTTTGTCCACTATTATCATCATAACTCTCTTATTAGGATGTTGAGATGTTATACATCCTCTCCTCAAACACTTGAATCACTTGATATCGTAATTTCTAACATGGAATTTGAATTAATGTTAACTTTTTCTTCACTTAGCGCTTATGCTTTTAGTTTATTTACTTCATACTTATGTTTTGGAGAGTTTGTCATCTTTTTTACTCTAAGGTTTTCTCTATAATGGAAACTTGAAACATTAAACAATTATTAGGCCTCCTTTTGAATTGTCTATCTACCTTTCTGTTCATATGCATTAAATATTTCAACTTTATATAATGGTGTAACTCTAAGTTATTAGAAATTTTTAGACTCAACCTACAAAATCCTTATCTTCCTCCATGTTTACCCTAGTCATGGTAACCTCCAACTCTTTATAATTCCCTTCTACACTTTTGAAACCTTGAATTGATGTCTGTAGCCTTTAACGGAGATCCCTGTAAGAACTCAACACAAATCAGTTTTTCATCACTTCTTCATCTCCTCTAAATTTTTAATCCACATGTTTTGATTCCACTTTTTAATAAGAATTTTTTGATCATATTAATCCACAGTATAATCACCAAAATCCACAATAGTTAATTTAAATTTTCTCTTTTGAAAAATTATAACAATCAAAAATTAGTTTCACATATTTTTCTACTCCAAGGAGGTGTATGGATCTATCTTTTCTATAAAAGGTGATATTGACATCTTGATACTTTCCATGTTATTATATCCTTTCTTTATGCTCCCTTTTGTACCTTACTCTAAACCTGGATCCTCTTTGTCCCCCACTTATTCCTTCTCTTCCCCCTCAACCACGCCTTAGGTTAAACCCTGGTAGATAGTTGGTAGTATCCTCAAACTTATCATTCGCCTAAAAGTCACCCATCTTAGTAATTAAAGGTGGATTATGTTATAGGCTAGCTATAACAAATTCATATTTCTCTAAGTTGTTTTTAACTTAACTGAATTATCGAAGAATTTGCTTGTATTTTCTTTGGATGTTATTAATAAAAGACTCATAATCTACTTCAACTCTTATCCCTCTGCTTACTTCCTTGTCTTTGGACATAATTCTATTTTTTGTTTGAGTCATATTGTACTTGTGCGGACAATTAGTCAAAAAAGTACTCCCTCACATTTTTCACTTAAAGATTCATTGAACTTATAACCTAAACTCTTAATTAAAGGTTCTTTGCCAACTAAACAATCTAAATCAAAAAATCTAGTTTAAATCTCCAGCTTTACCAAATACTCCAAAAGAACCAAAAAATCTAGTTTAAATCTCCAGCATTACCAAATACTCCAAAAGAACCAAATTTAGATAAGAAGCAAATAAAGAAATGATACTAGAGACCAATGGACACAAAAAATCTAAAACAAAAAATTAAGTTTGCTGGAAACCAAGTAGATCAAATAGAAAAAAAGAATAAGACTCAATAAGAATACATTAATTAATAAGGGAAAATAAGATAACTAATAAACATTTTTTTTAATTAACTTGTAAAATCAGGACAATAAGAAACAAGAACCCCAAATGTAATATCTTGTCTCCTAAATTATTGAGGGTTAGAAGGTTTAGAAGATTAAGCTCATCCATATTGCATTAAATAAAATAAGTTATATCACTAGACAATTAATTCGATGCATTAGGATACGAAATTTGTTATTTTATGTACATGCATGAGATTAGCACACACATAAATAGATTATTATTTATAAATACGAGAAATAAGTGACAAATGTTTTATATGCACTTAATTGACATACTCCGTGATACTTGGACATGATTTTGTTGAATTAGAATCAAATTAGAAATTGATGGATTTAAGTTAGTAATTTGGAGTTAATTGTTAAAAATTGGAAATTTGAGGAGTCAATGTATAAATTGGCTTAGTAGAATTCCTAAATCGTAAGATTGAAGACAAGTGACACTTTATAATTGTGACAAGTGGCACTTTATATTTGTGACAAGTTGCCCTATAAATTTGTGACAAATGATATTTTAAACTTGTGACATGTGGAGCTCGAGAATGGTAACATGTGTAGCTTTACAAATGGTGAAATATGCAGGCCTACAATTGATAACATGTGTAGCCTTAAAAGTAGTGAAATATGGAGGCTTAAATAAGTGACATTTGGATCCTAAGGATAGTAACATATGGACCAATAGAATGGTGATACATAGACCAATGAAATGGTGACATATGAATTAGTTTGACTTTCTTTAAACTTTCTACAGAAAATAGATGTAAAAGGCAACATAAGGGAGAGTGAAGGTCTGCCATGAGGTTAGAAGAAAAAAAATGAGAGAGAGAGAAGGAAAGAAAAAAGGGGAAGAGAAGAGGAGAAGGAAAGAATTCACCAAGATAAGTCAAAATCTTGGTTTTATTCATATTCCCCATTTTGATCTGTTTTACATACCTTTAGAGCATGAATTTGGATGGGGGTTGTATTCTAAAGGGAGATTCTATTTATGTAATTTTGAGATATATTAAGACTAATGAAGTCTAGTTTCAAGGGGCATAAGAATCATAGTATTTGTATTTTTTTAGAGAGAGTTATGATTAAAAGAAGGCAGCTTGTTCATAAAGGAACGTTGCACTTAATGATTGCATACATGTTCTTGCATACAGGTTCTCTCTATTCGTTATCAGTGACTAATGTTCATAGGCATTTCTAATAGGCTCTCAGAGTGATTGTCAATACCCAGATATTGTTGAGAAGTCGAGGAAATAGCTCTTTGGATTGTTCTGTAAGTTATTCTAGAGGGATCTCATTATGGTTGATTTATTTTTGGTTAAATGTTAGTTATTGAATTGTTGCTTATATGATTGTTACAATTCTGGACATTATTGGTTCGAGGAGTTTCATATTCGAGACTGTATATGGAAGTGTCTTTTATTTTATTATCAATTTTTGACCATGTGAATTATTGTGAAATGCTTATTTGAATTGAATTGATTGTGAATTTTGCACAATTAGTTCCTCATAGAAGAAAATGATATATGAGATGATTCATATAATTTCATTTGGCATTTATGATGAGATAATAAGATTTGTGATCAAAATGACCAACATGCAAACATTTAGGGCAAAAAGCTCGTAATTAGGGCCTAAGGCTCGTAACAAAAACTAAGGGCTTAATTCTTGTAATGTGATCAAAGCTATAATGCTTGTTAAGCTGGCCAACAGAAATTTGTTTGAAATCTGTGGCATGAATTGGCATATTTGATCACAACACAAGGAAATAAGAATGAAAGCATATTTGCATTTTCATATACATGTTTGACTAAATTGAATTGTGATTTTGAAATACAATTTGAGTTTTTAAAAATGTGATATGATTTTCTTGAGTTCTGCCTAAGTTGTTATGTGTTATTGAAATGTAGCTTGATATTATTGATTATGTGGTATATTGATTTGAATGTTCTTGTTTGATATGGTTTGCTGAGTGCATCAATGATGATTCATTCATTGAGTTCGCAAAACTCATCAAAATTGTAACGTTTTTTTTCAGGTTCATGAGAGTTTTAAACACTACAAGAAAAAAGACGTTTAGCGAAGAAAATTACCAACGGAATAACCAAATATTCCGTCGGTATTAATGTTACCGACGGAATATAACGACAGCACGAAAACGTCGGGGATACGGCCGTAGCTAAATTTACCGACGGAAATTTAGTATGCGTCGCCAAATTTAGCGACGAAAAAAGAAGTCTCGTCGCTAACTTTTACCGACCGCGCATATCATTTCCGTCTGTAACTTAGCGACGGAAAAAATTTTTCCGTCTGCAAAAATACTGACAGAAATAAGCAAACCGTCGGTACATTGTGTTCATAATTACCGACGGATTTTTTATTTCCGTCGGTAAATATATAACAACCATTACCGACGGAAACGATCATTTCCGTCGGTATAAACGAAAGCAATATACCGACGGAAATGATCTTTTCTGTCGGTAATGGTTGTTATTAATTTTTTTTCATTTATATTTTCATTTTATTTAATTATATTCAATTACATTTAATTTG
>JAOSBN010012684.1:0-18200 GCA_027563595.1 Erythroxylum suave | reverse complement strand
TTTTAGGTACCCAGATTTTCTTAGGTCTTTGAGGGTTAGTCTTATAAGCATTCATAAAATGATAAAAAGAAGACTGACGAAATTTCTTTCTATAAGGAACAAACTTCTTTTTGTGACCAGTATTTCTCTTAATAAATCCTAGACCACTCTTGTCATTCGGTTGTCGATAATTACTGATCATTTCATTCATTCTCTTCATCCTTTCAATAAAGGTTGATAAATCTGCTAAAAGAGAATTAATCCTATGTTTGAACTGACTAATTTCCTCAAATCTATCAATAGAAACTTTTTTCATATCGTCTACTTGTTTCTTAAGGCAGACGTTTTCTTTTTCTATCACTTCCGTGTTCCTCAAGTTTTTGACAAACTTTCTTTTTAGAGATCTATACTGTTTCAATATGATATGTGAATCTTCTAACAATTCTAAATATAAATCTTGAAGTTCATTAACATTAGAAGTTACCTCGTCGTCACCTTCTTTTTCGGCTACCAAACATATATTTGCTTGTTCTGATGCTTCTGAATCAGAATTAGATTCGGATGAATCTAAATCTTCCCAAGTTGCCATCATACTCTTTTTATTTCCTTTATTTTTCTTCGGTTCTCTTCTCAACATCGGACATTCAGACTAATAGTGTCCTGGTTTGTTGCACTCATAGCAAATGGTAGAGGTCTTCTCGTTCTTGACGTCTTTTTTGCTATTTTTCTTAAAAGAAAATTTTTTGTTTCCTTTTGCTTTCTTTTTCCACATCCTTCTGATCTTCCTTGAAATATAAGATAATTCGTCATCATCTTCACTTAAATCACGATCAGATTCATTGGTATCATCTTTCTTGACTTCTTCGATCTTTAATGCTTTTGACGAAAAGCTTCTATTTCTCTTACTCTTATGATTTTTCTTACCAGATTTTAATGTTATGGATTTGTCTCTTTTCAGTTTATCTTCAGCATCCAGCTCTACTTCATGTATCTTCAAAGAACCAAGCAATTCGTCTAGCTTTAATTTACTCAAGTCCTTGGCTTCTTGTATAGCAGTGACTTTGGGTCTCCATCTTTTCGGCAGACTTTTGAGAATCTTCCTCATATGATCTTGATTATCGTAGATTCTCCGAAGAGCTTTAATTCTATTAACGATAGTTTGAAATTGTCCAAACATCTGATCAATAGACTCATCTTCCTGCATTTTAAATAGCTCATACTGATGTACAAGAATACTAATCTTGGACTATTTCACCTGGTTTGTGCCTTCATGTGTGATGGATAAAGTGTCCCACATCTCCTTCGCAGTCTCGCATCCATGAACTTTATCATATTCGCTTCTGCTCAACGCATAACTCAGAAAGAACTTGGCCTTTGAATTTAGTTGAAATCTGGCTTTGTGATCAATTGACCATCTATTGCGAGGAATGGCATTTCCTTCATCATCTACTAGTTCGTATGGTCCATTCTCAATGATATCCCAAAGATCAATGTGTGTGGATTCTATAAAGAGCCGAATCCTGTCCTTCCAATAATGATAATCTTCACCATCGAAGGCAGGAGGTCTTGTGACGGAGGCACCTTCAGCTATAAAAATATGTGATTCTGCCATTGATCTTTTTCCTCACTTTGTAAAGGTGGTTCTTGAAAATTGAGCTCTGATACCAGTTGAAGTAAATCACACGTTAGTATAGACTTTACGTACAAGAAACTCAATACACAAAAGGGGGGTTGAATGGTGTATCCCTTTTTTTGTTAATACAAAAACTTGCTAAGAACTTCTCTTTCTTGCTAAAAAGATATCACAATGACGCTCTCTCAGTATCGCACTACAGAAATTCTCTTTTCTAAGTAAGCACTCAAACATCACTGATTTCCCAAAGTTGTAAGACTCGTAAGATTCATTAGCTTCGTAAGGTTGTAAAATCTTCGACTACAACTAGCATTTATAGCCTTAGTCTCTAACTGATTCTTGATCTTTAATAACTGCTTCTTGATTCTTGATAACCGTCATTTAGTTGAGTTCTGTAACTAACTCTAACTAAGTAACTATCTGATGTACTTCTATATCTTCATTGTATCGTCTGTGTTGTCTTGCATCTATATTGACTTCTGCGTCTATGTTGATTTGCGTCTGTGATGTCTTGCGTCTATGTTGTCTTGCGTCTGTATTTTGTCTTTGCATCTATATTGACTTGTGTCTTTGCATCTGTGTCTTTGCATCTATGTTGTCTTTACTTTTGTATTTTGTGTTTGCATCTATGTTGTTACGTCTATATTGACTTGTCTCTTTGTGTCTGTGTCTTTGTCTGCACACTTAACACACTTGTCAAAACATTCATTTGTTTCTTAACATTATTATTATTTGATTGTTATCAAAATTGATCATTGTACAGTCCTCTTGACTTAACAAGATTAAGGGAATGTTTCGGAATAATGTTGCGATATGATCATGGTAAGAAAGGTTGAAAAGGAATGGACGAAGTAAATGTTGCACGGATGTCCAAGGTGGAGTCACGATTGTGACCCACTAATTCTAGCATCATATATAAGTGATTTCTCATCACTTAAAGATAGAGATCAATAGCTAGGGAACCAGAAATGTTCTACGCATTTAGACGAAGTTAGAGGGAGAATCTTTTTACATGTCAAACATTGGTTGCTTGATGTTTATTGCATGTGTTATAATTCTCTTATGTCCTTCCTATTGAGCATTCTACTTGTGTTTCCATCTTATTTGGTGCTTAAACCTTCCTTACACACCTTTTTCTTCATCTCTGCGTGTTCTTCATTAGCTGTTGAAGGTGTTTGGTGTTTGTTACAACACAAACAAGGAGAAGACTTAGGAAAGGAGGAGCATTTGTAAGGTACATATGTTGTAATTTCATGTTCTTACATTCTGTTTATACATGCATATGGATTCTGGGTTCTTAGGGACAATTTAGGAGTTGGAATTTTGATTCTAAAACTACCATTGCCTTACTATGCATGTGATGCATGATCTCGAGCCATTCTAACAGAAAAACGATTCTGTAGGGAATTCAGAAATGATGTTTTCATAGGTAAATTCCCTATGGAATGGTGTTTCCGTAGGTAAATTCCATACCGGAACATCCTTCTGTAGTAATTTACCTACGAAACTCTATTTTCGTCAAAAAGTTCCCTACAAATATATTTTTGTACGTAAATTATACAACATCCTATTTCCACGCAAAGGGTTAGAACCCTAGATTTCTGTAAATAAGAAACAAAAATGAGAGATTAGGAAGCGCATTTCATGCTCATGCATACTATAGAATACACACAAGTCAATTTGATTTTTTACACACATTATAATGATTGTTCATGCACTCATTTAACAAATTCCGAGTATAATTGATTTATAAATGTGATTATGATATGAAATGTAGATTATATGTCTTGAAATGGGATTTTAGTGAATACAATTATTGATTTAGAATTTTTGGAGAAATTTAAGAAATTACTAAGATTTTGGATATTTTTGGACTAGGAAAAATGCCAAGTGGCAAGACAATTGATAAATGATAGTAGAAATAAGTATCAAATGGCAGTAGAAATTTTGATAAGTGACATTAAGATTTAATGACATGTGATAGAAAATTGAGAGACAATTGGATTAGAAATTGGAGGACAAAAGGACTAGATATTAAAAGAGACCAAATGAGAACCTTAAGGTAATGACATATGACAAGTGACAAGTGTCACTTGCCATGCCACACACCTCACTCTCATTATTTACCATTTACAAGACCAATGTTCCTTTGTTTTCTTTACTTTGCCAAATGCACTCTTTTCTTCTCGTCTTCTTCTTTCTTCTTCTCCATTTAGGGTGTAATTATGTTAGTTTATGTGTTTAAGCATTTTTATTGGTTAGTTTGAATCTTTGAGCTTAATTGTTATATTTTTTAGGTACCTTGAATTGTGTTAGTGTTGCATGGAAAATAGGGAAGAACGGTGAAGATTTGAAGAGTTTTGGGTCAAAGGATATCGGTCACGATTGTGCACATTGGCCACGATCGTGACAAAAAAGGAAGAGCCAGCAGCAGTCAGGACACGATCGTGCACATTGGGCCACGATCATGATAGAAAGCGTCAAGTTAGGCCACGATTGTTCACGTTGGGCCACAAGCATAACAGAAAGGTTAAAGCATCGGCTGACACGAAAACTCAATTTTTAAGTGATTTTTTAGACCGTTTTGACCCCTAGTTTGACTTAGGGCTTCCATAGAATAAATAGAACATTACATGGCAGCCACCAGTAGTCATTAGAGAGCCAAAAGACCTATCCAAAAAAAGTGAGATTTTGCAAAAATCCGAGAGCGACTTAGAGAGAGATCAAGTGATTGAGGAAGGAGAGAAGGAAGAGAGGCACGAAGACATGTTTGTCGAGACGTATTTCTCGAAACGAGTGGTTTCCTATAGTCGCAACCTTCGAGATCCATTCCGACAACATTTTTTATTTCTATTTTGGATTTCACTAATGTATGAGATTTGAATATTTATTGAAATTATTGTTTTTTAGAATAGATATGTTGTCTAAACTCACTTTCGGGTGTTTTATTTTTGAGATTAATAAAGTTTATTTTATTTTGTTTTATTTGATTTAATTGTGATTCAATTTCAATTCTTCATAATTTGGTAACAAACTAAGAGGTTGAGCCAGGTGAAAATCATCAATTTAGGCTAAGGAAAGTTAGGTAAATCGATAGGTAAAGAGTTGAATCAAACCAATAGAGTCCTGTAACGAGAGATCGAGCATAGATTCCCATAAGGTTAATAGGCAAATTTAGAACTAATTTAGGTTTTGGACCAGTTGCAGATCGAGAGATCGCAATTCCCAAAATTTGAATTAGGGTTAAGAATTATAACTCGAGAAAGACTAATTTACCCTAGGACTGTCTAGGCTCATTAAGTCAGAAATTACATAATTGGGTAGATTTTCCTTAGTTTTGAATAAATGCCCACTTTCTCTCAATTGGTTATTTTTAGGATGAGTTTGGAGTATTTATATGAGTTGGTTATTTTGTTAATTATTTTGGTGCTTTAATTTCTCATATTTGATTCTTGATTAATTTAATTTCTGCATTAGTTATTCAATAAAATTGATTGCAAAATTAGCTGCCCTTAAATTTTAGGACTAGTTCCCTTCCTCATTGGATCAACACTTTAGGTACAGTGCAAACGACCAGTGCACTTGCGGTAATTACCAAGGTTATAATTAGTAAAACTTAGTGCATGTATCCTTAAGCGAACAGTGATTATTTTGATATTATTGATCAAGAGAATAGTTATCAATATATGTACATCGTGGATGAAGAATGAGAATATTGATGTCTTGTTTTTGCATTTATTATGAAGAATAATTCATAAGTTGATATAGAGACGTTTTTTAGACTTAGTGATCAAAAAAATGGTGGCTAAAGAGTGATGTTATGTTGATGAAGACCTTAATATTCATAAATGTTATGTTTTCATATAAATGATAAGTAAAAGATCGTGTATTGTTTTGTGATATTGTGGTTGATTAATAATGAAATTGGTGTTTAAATGAGAGTTGATTATTGACCAAAGAAGAGATGAGTATATGATCTAATTTTTGTGAAAAGAAAGAGTGTAGAATATTTAAAGAAGGAATGATATGTTTTGAGTATCCGAAAGTCGTAAGTTATAAGTTATTATGGAGATGAACTAGAAGGAGTTTAAAGCCAAAGAAAAGGATAGTGTATTGTTTTAAAATGAGAAGAAGCAAGATGATAATTTAGGGACAAAGTAAAGTTGAAAATGAAGTACGTATGGGCAAAAAATTGATAAATGTATATGTATATATCAATGTTCTATTTTGTGTTAAAATTAATCATAGATTATGATTTGTTTATGAATGATATTGAGATATAAATGAGATGAGAATAATAAGGAAATGAAGTAGAAATGTTTATTTTGGCATGAGATGTCTTAAGTATAATATGCAAAAAGTTAGAATGCATATATCATAAGCTTAAGTGAATGATAATGAGACAAATGAGTAGAGTTTTGTGAATTGTAATGCAACTAATATGGTAGTTATATTAGCATGTAATGAAGTTGCATAAATGGATGTGAATACTGGAAAATTTGGTATGAAAATGATGTTAGCCTATATGTTAAATTCATGGGAGAATTGAGGAAGAAAATACAAGGCACGATCGTGGCCCTCACCCCACGATCGTGGCCTGGCCAGAATATGGTTCTGTTGACCACCACAATTGTGGCAAGTCCCAGAAGTTTCTATCACAATCTTGGCAAGGACACAATGATTGTGGGTAGACAAATGGAGTACAAAGGTTGTCTTTTGAGTGAGGTTTGAAACAACAAATGTTAGGGTGCTCTCTTATGATGCATTTAAGCTTGAATAAGGTTTGAATTGAACCTAGTTAATGATGGATGAAGTGATTAAATGTGTGACATGTTCAAAGTTATAATGGAAGTTATAACTTAAGCATAGATAGTTCATATCAACGAGACAAAATTTTGAAAATTTAGAGATTTTATAGAAATGAAAGTGATCTTATCTGGCTAGTGTGATTTAAATGAGAGGAATAATGTGTATTAAGTAAAAGTGAATAAGAAATTGGATATTCTGTAATTATATGATGTTAGAAAAGAAACGGTGAATAAATGAATTGTGATGTTGGAATAACCGAGATCTATAAGCTATGAACTTGAGGAAAAACTTGACATACACAAATGATGTTGTTAATGATCAAGTGATGTGATTAAAGATAAATACCTAGAATAGACAAATTGAGCATGCATTATATATTACACATATGCATATGTGTACAATTGAATGTTTATGTGATTATGCAATTAATAATGTGTGTGATGCATGAAGTTGAAATATAGGATTCAAAATCTGCATTCAGACATTCCAGACCATGGAAGCAAATGCTAATCTGGAGTGTACTGTGAATCGACCTAGATGGTCTCATGTTAATTGTTTATTGTGTTTAAAATTTTTGTATTTAATGTGAATTTGAAACCAAACGATTGATTGAATATATGTGAATGTGATGCATTTCATTACATGAATGTGATGCATTTCATTACATGAATGCATGAATAGATACAGGTTGTTGGGACCAAATTAGCCACCAAAAAAGAGCTGAAAGCTCAAAAATTTAAAAAGAGCTTAAAGCTTATAATGTGGTAAGTGCCTCTGACTCACTATGTTAAATGAGCCCTGTATCTCCAACAAATAAGGGACAGTTATTAATAAATCCGGTATCTACAATGGATATGGGACAGTTACAGGCAATCAGTCACAACAATAACAAATTGGAAGTAAGTCTCCTGAGCATTGCATATTTAGTTGATATGTATGCTTTAAACGATCAAAATGAACAGTTTAACTGCTATGAATTTGATATATGAAACAAGTGATCAAAGTGTCATGTGATGCCATATGATTATTGGTGAAATAATGTGCATTATATGATGACATGAAGTGTATATAAATTTAAATTATGAACTATTGTGTTATGTGATATGAGTGAGCCATTGAGGATGGTTCGCTCACTGAGTTTGCAAAATTCAACAAATGTAACTTTTTTTAAATTCAAGGGAGATACCCAGTTAGACAAACTAGAAATATAGTCGCTGAAGTTGAATAAGAGATAGAGATCTATACCAGTTTGTGTCTGCATATAATTTCCATAATTTTTGTATTAAAGAATGTATTTCGTAAATATTGTACCACATGTATCTGAATAATTATGTTTTGTAATGACTTTCCAAATTGGAAATGTTTGTAAATGAGATTGATCAATAAGTGTAATAACAATTTTGATTTTGATGTTTATGAATGAAATGGGCCGAAATTGATTATTGTTTTTTTGTAATATGAGTGATGTATAAAAAAATTTGTATTGAGTTTGACTAATTGTCCTAGCACTTTAACTAATCATCCTAGCACACCACCCCTTTAGAGTGTATTCTCGAATACTGTCTATGTATTCAGAAAGATGCCCTATGGGAGTGGGGTGCTATAGAGTTGGTATCAGAGCCTAGATTTAGTATCTTACATGGGCTTTTTTCAAAATGTGTCAAATTACATGTATTTTAGACATGCTATAGCATGTAGTGGCAACTGATCCCCAGTCTGAGACACATACATGAGTCACACGCATGATTTTTCGTTAAGAATTGAGTTTTTAAAAGTAAAATGAATAATGATGATATGTCAGAGTGAGAAAATGAAAGTTTGTGGATATATAGAATTGAGAAATAGTTTATGGTTTGATATGATAGATAAAGATTCATCACATTTGAATCTGTAGTTGTATTATTGAATATGACATAAATATTGTACTGTGATGATATGTACTTAAATGTGATATATTTGTGAATACATTGTCATGGATTGATTGAGGAAAATAGAGATACAAGTAGAAATGATGAGATTTAAAGTGTATAAGCAAAGTTTAAAGAAAACAAAATTTTACTATGATATTGAGGGGTGTAGCTTGAAATTGAAATGGTTATTTGATTAATGTGATAAAAGTTATGATTTAGTATAAGAATATGTCAGTGGAATTGAGATCAGAACTTCATGATGATTATGCTTCCAAAATTTTGAATTGATTGAGAACATATTTATATAAGATTTAATAAAGGATAGTTGGAAGATGAGATGAATGATGGCGACATACATAGAAGTTTTAAAGGTTAAGTTAAATTACTATTATGAGTACATATCTGATAACGTGATCACCTTGACAAGTGATATTATTAAGTAACTATGTGTCATATACTTGGATAGGAAATAGGAAGTGATCCATGACTTATCGAATGCTTTTAAGTTTTAATCCCCATAGTTAAAATTTTAAAACGAATCAGAGTAACACATGAAAGCGTTTATAATGATCAATTGGGGATATATTGAGAATGTAAATAATGTTACTATATGTGATGGACTCGAGGAAAAAATGGAAGGAAAAAGAAGCGGGGCACAATAATGTAATGTGGCTGATAAGCAATGATGAAAATAGTTTATTAATAAGGATTACGTGAATAGTATAGATGATAGTAGCAAGAAATCTTCTTTTGTAGAAGATTTTCACCGAGTTAGGCCAAGTAGATCAGATGGTTTATTTCTAAGAATGAATGAATATTGAACAAATTAGAAGTGAATATTGGAGTCCCATTCCTAACTAAAACTCAAGCATAGGAAGTTGAATATGCTACAGAGAGTGCATTTATTTTGTTTGATGTAAAGCAGCCCAACTATATTATTAGGTTCATGGAATTGAGATGATGTTATTGCAATTGCTAAAGGAACTTATGTCCACAATGTATTCTATATTAGTATATTCAGAAGATACAAGTTAGATTTTGACGGTCATGTTCTGAAAAATTAAGACTTGCAAATAGATTGAAATGTGTGGAGGAACTAATACGAATGGAGAGATATAAGAATAGGTTCATAAGAAATTAGAGGAAATCGAATGAATGGAGAAAATCATTCAAGAAAAGAAATCAATCAAGAGACTGAGAAAAACATAAGGTAACATTACCTCATTTGAGGAATTAGTTACTTAAGAATTTCGGGAATTAATTTTGAGCATTTTGAGTAAATTATGATACCTGTTTGGGTTGAAAAATGCCCCTAGCAGTATGTATGGTATAAAAGAATAAATTTTTCCAACCTTGCTTAGATCAATTAGTGATTGTGATCATAGATAATAATTTGAGTGTATTCAAAAAGTTGAGAAGAACATTTTAAACATTCGAGTCAGTTTTATTTATCATAAGGGAGAAACAATTATATGCCAAGTTTAGTAAGTGTGAACTTGGCTAGATCAAGTTATATGTTGGGTAATAAAGTACCTGAATATGGCATGTTAGGAAACCCAAAGTATATAGAGATAAGGAAGAAGTAAGAAACTTTGAGGAATATATATATATGAAATCTGAAGTTTTATTGGATTAGATGGATACTAATACTACTGGAGGTTCTCGAGGGATTTTACTGATCTCAACCGTATGACAAAACTTTTGAGGAAAAATGTGCCATTTAGATGGACTAATAATTGTAAAAGTAATTTTTTAAAGAATTAAAGCAATGAATAATTTCAATATCGGTGTTAAGTTATTCAGCTGGAATTTGAGATTATGTAGTATATAATAATGTTTCCCACCAGAGAGTAGGGTGTAATCTGATGTAGCCTAATAAAGGGACTTTATATGCATTGAGACAATTAAAGTCTCATGAGTTGAATTATTTGATACATGATTGCTTTGAAAATTTTGGAGACATTGTATGTAGGGTGAAACAAGGAAACATTTCGGAGTTATACAGATCATTAAAGTTTTAGATAAATATTGAGTCAGAAATAGTTAATTATGAGACAAAGACAATGGATAAAATTACTTAAAGATTATGATTGTACAAATGAGTCTTATCTAGTAAAGCTGATGTTGTATCTGATGCATTGAATAGAAAATACAATAAAGGTATAGCACAAATTCAGATATTGAGGTTACCAATCTAGTGTAATAATGAGCATAGAACGATTGAGTTGAAAGTGGGGCAAAATGAAGTATTATTAGCTATATAGAATTTTAGATCAGTTTGCATAGAAGGATTAGAAAAGCCCAAAGTGAGGATTCAGATATTGTAAATCTTATTAAGAAATTGAAAATGAATCCCAAGTTTGAGTTTGATTAAAAAAATGATATTTTGTGATTGTAGTAAAAAGTATGTGTACCCAATACAGATGGTTGAGTAAAGAGATTATTAGAGAAGGAATAAATAGCAACTTATGTTATACATCCTAGCAGGAATACGCTGAAACATTATTTAACGGCCAAGGATGTAGAAGCAAGTGACTGAATGTCTGATTTCCCAATAATCTTAACTGTTGGAAATATGCCTCGAGCTTATATTTTGGGGTTCCTAGGAACACAATCATTATCATAGTGGTATTAGTAGGACATCGTATAAGGAGCTATACGATAAAAAGAGTCGTTTGCCCTTATATTAGGATGAAGAGGGCTCAAGGATCATTGAAGGCCCCAGAATTGATTCCGGATACTAGTGATGAAATGAAATTGATCTGTAATAGAAATTAAGTGATTCAAGATAGATATAAGTATGGTAAAAGAATAAATTAAGCTGAAATGTATTGGTCTATATAATGTATCAAGAAAATGGGACCATTGATTTACGAGTTAGTATTATCAATAAAAGATGTTTCAGATTCATAAAGTGTTACATAGATATGTTTAGGAAATATCGTTATGGTTTGATATATGTGTTATTGATACCAAAAGTGAAATTGTGAATAATCTGAAATATATTGAGAAAATAGTTAAGATAGTGTGATATATGAATAAGTGATTGAAAACATCGGGTGATTCCATCAGTTATTGTCCTTTAGGAGGAACCGTTCAAGTGAAGAACTTATATGGGAAACGAAGGAGTATAAGAGGAAACACTACCCCTGCCTTTTTTATGATTCAGATAAGAAATTCGAGAACAAAATTTAATTAGGGGGGGAGAATTGTAACATCCTGTTTGCATGCTAAGGTTTAGAACCCTAGATTTCTGTAAACAAGAAAAAATAATGAGAGATTAGGAAGTGCATTTCATGCTCATGTATACTATAGCATACACATACATGAATTTGAATTTTTGCACACATTATAATGATTGTCCATGCACTTATTTGATAAATTTTGGGTATAATTGATTTATAAATTTGATTATGATATGAAATGTGGATTATATGTCTTGATATGGGATTTTAGTGAGTACAATTATTGATTTAGAATTTTTGGCAAATTTTAAGAAATTACTAAGATTTTTGGTATTTTTGGACAAGGAAAAATGCCAAGTGGCAAGACAATTGATAAATGATAGTAGAAATAAGTATCAAATGGTAGTAGAAATTTTGATAAGTGACATTAATATTTAATGACAACTGACGTAGAAAATTGGGAGACAATTGGATTAGAAATTAGAGGACAAATGGACTTAGATATTAAAAGAGACCAAATGAGAACCATAAGGTAGTGACATGTGGCAAGTGACGCATGCCACACACCTCACTCTCAATGTTCCTTTTTTTTCACTTTGCCAAATGCTCTCTTTTCTTCTCTTCTTCTTCTTATTTTCTTCTTTCTTCTTTCTTCTTATCTATATCACGACACTCTCTTCTTCAAGCATCAACTTTGAACCTTGCTTTCTTCCATCGCCAGCTACTTCAAAGTTCTTGCTATCTTTTCTTCTTAATAAAAACCCACCTATTCTACCTTGGTAAGATGATGATCATGGGATGCATGGGAGAAGCTAGGGTTACAAAATTTTGAAGAAGATTAGAGTCTAAATCAAGTAAGTAGCATATCAATTTTCATGGGTTGTTTGAATATGAAACACATATGGTGATTATTTTGATATTAGATGATCAAGAGAATAGTGATCAATATATGTACATCGCGGATGAAGAATGAGAATATTGATGTCTTGTTTTTGCATTTATGATGAACAATAATTCATAAGTTGATATAGAGATGTTTTTTAGATTTAATGATCTTAAAAATGGTGGCTGAAGAGTGATGTCATGTTGATGAAGACCTTAATATTCATAAATGTTCGTTTTCATATAAATGATAAATAAAAGATCGTGTATTGTTTTGTGGTTGATTAGTAGTGAAATTGGTGTTTAAATGAGAGTTGATTATTGGCAAAAGAAGAGATGAGTATATGACCTAATTTTTGTGAAAAGAACGAGTGCAGAAGATTTGAAGAAGGAATGATATGTTTTGAGTATATGAAAGTCATAAGTTATCATGGAGATAAACTAGAAGGAGTTTAAAGTCAAAGAAAAGGCTAGCATATTGTTTTAAAATGAGAAGAAGTAGGATGATAATTTAGGGACAAAGTAAAGTTGAAAATGAAGTTAAATGTGTGCAAAAATTTGTTGAATGTGTATGTATATATGAATGTTCTATTTTTATGTTATGATCAATAATAGATTATGATTGTTTACGAATGATATTGAGATAGAAATGAGATGAGAATAATAAGGAAATGAAGTAGAAATGATTATTTTGGCATAAGATGCCTTGAGTATAATATGGAGAAAGTTAGAATTCATATATCATAAGATTAAGTGAATGATGATGAGACAAAATAGTAGAGTTTTGTGAATTGTAATGTGACTAATATGGTAGTTGTATCAGCAGGTAATGAAGTTGCATAAATGGATGTGAATACTGAAAATTTTGGTATGAAAATGATGTTAGCCTATATGTTAAATTCATGGAAGAGTTGAGGAAGAAAATGTAGGGAACGATCGTGGCCCTCACCCATGATTGTGGCCTAGCCAAAATATGGTTTTGTCACGACCATGGCCAGTCCCAGAAGTTTCTGTCACAATCGTGGAAGGGACACCACAGTCGTGGGTAGGCAAATGGAGTACAAAGGTTGTCTTTTGAGTGAGGTTTGAAACAAAAAATGCTATGGTGCTTTCTTATGATGCATTTAAGCTTGAATAAGGTTTGCATTGAACCTAGTTGATGATGGATGAAGTGATTAAATATGTGATATTTTCAAAGTGATAATGGAAGTTATAACTTAAGCATGGATAGTTGATATCAATGAGACAAAATTCTGGAAATTTAAAGATGTTATAGAAATGAAAGTGATCTTATCTTGCTAACGTGATTCAAATGAGAGGAATAATATGTATTAAGTAAATGTGAATAAGAAATTGGATATTATGTGATTATATGATGATAGAAAAGAAACGGTGAATAAATGAATTGTGATGTTAGAATAAACAAGATCTATGAGCTATGAATTTGAGAGTAAACTTGACATACACAAATGATGTTGTTAATGATCAAGTGATGTGATTAAAGATAAATACCCGGAATAGTCAAATTGAGCATGCATTATACATTACACATATGCATAAGTGTACCATTGAATGTTTATATAATTGTGCAATTAGTAATGTGTGTGTTGCATGAAGTTGATATATAGGATTCAATATCTGCATTCAGACATTCCAGATCATGGAAGAAAATGCTAATTTGGAGCATACTGTGAGTCAACCTAGATGGTCTCATTTTAATTGCTTGTTTTGTTCTAAATTTATGTATTGAATTACTACTGTGTTCGAGGTGTTTGATGCATGAATATCATATTGGAAGTGCTCATTTCATGTGACTCGGACAGAATAAGTGATTCTCAACATTTTGTTGAATGTTGGACATTGATGAAAATGTGAATGTGAATGTGAAATTGAACACAAGCGATTGATTAAATATATATGAATGTGATGCATTTCATTACATGAATGCATGAACAGATAAAGGTTGTTGTGACTGGAGTAGGCACTGAAAAAGAGCTTAAAGCTCAAAAAGTGAAAAAGAGCTTAAAGCTCATAATATGGTAAAAGCCTCTGGCTCATTATCTGAGCCTCTGACGCACTATGCAAAATGAGCCATATATTCCCAACGGATAAGGGATAGTTATTAATGAACCTGATATCGGCAATGGATACGAGACAGTTATAGACACTCGATCACAACAATAACAAATTGGAAGTGAGTCTCATGAGCATTGCATATATAGTTGATATATATGCTTTAAATGATCAAAATGAACAGTTTTACTGCTCTGAATGTGATATGTGAAATAAGTGATCAAAGTATCATGTGATGCCATACGATTATTGGTGAAATGATGTGCATTATATGATGACATGAAGTGTATATGAATTTAAAGTATGAGCTGTTGTGTTATGTGATATGAGTGAGCCATCAAGATGGTCCGCTCACTGAGTTCGCAAAACTCAATAAAATTGAACCTTTTTTTGGGGCTCAAAGGAGATACCCAGTTAGACAAACTGGAAATATAGCCGTTGAAATCGAATAAGAGATAGAGGTCGAGATTAGTTTGCGTCTGTATATATTTTCCATTATTTTTGTATTAAAGATTGTATTCTACAAACATTGTACCAGGCATATCTGAATAATTCTATTTTATAATGACTTTCCAAATTGAAAATGTTTGTAGATGAGATTGATGAATGAGTGTAATAACAATTATGACTTTGATGTTTATCAATAAAATGGGCCGAAATTGATTATTAGTTTTTTGTAATATGTATGTGATGTTTGAAAATTTTTATATTAAGTTTGACTGACCATCCTAGCACACCACTCTTGTAGAGTGTGTTCTCGAATACTATTTGTGTGTTTGGAAATATGCCCTGTGGGAGTGGGGTGCTACAAATTACCTATAGATTTTTTTCTGTCAATAAATTTCGTACGCAATTTTTCCCAGGAACCACTGGCATCTATTTTTACAACAACTTTCACTATTCCATCGACAAAGTTTGGTCTCCTCCTTTAGTGAAGTATTTTTGTCAAAAATTACCATTTTTTTGACAAATTTACCTACGGAAAGCAATTTCCGTAGGTAATTTACTACGAAATTTTTTCGTAGGTAATTTTCTGTCAATAATATGCAATTTTCTTGTAGTGTTTGTCTTTATGGATGTATGTTCTAAATACAACTACATATCTACTTAATAGGGTTCCTAGTAAAGCAATTCCTATGACACCTTATGAATTGTTGGACAGGTAGGAAACCTAGCTCGAGGCGCCTGTAAGTTTGGGGTTGTCTACTAAAAATAAGGATTTATAATCCTCATGAAAGGAAGCTTGATGTAAGAACCAATAGTAGTTAGTTCATCAGTTATCCAGAAAAGTTCAAATGGTACATAGTTTATTATCCTAACCATGGTACAAGAATAGTTAAGTTTGATAATCCTAGGTTCATTGAAAATGGACAAATCACTGAGAGTGGGAAACCACGCATGGTGGATGTTCAAGAGATTTAGGAGAAAAATCCTTCACCCAGTGTCTCTTCTTAAGTTATTGTTCCTATTGATGTATCATAGTCATACAACATATTGAGACAATAAGTTAATATTCTAAACCCATAAGAAGAGCATGTCAATAATGAATCAGTAAATAATGTGTAAGTCATAAGTGATCAAGTGATATCACAAGAAATAGTATTGCAAAGGTCTATAAGGTAGAAAAGACCAGCTATATCAAATGACTACGTGGTGTATCCCCTTGAGCATGATTGTGACTTAAGCATTGATAAGGATTCAATCTTAATTAAAGAAGTCATTAAATGTAATAATTCTAAAAAGTGGCCAATGCTACGAAAGAAGATTTAAAATCTATGGATGATAATCAAGTATGGGAACTAGTTAAGTTACCCGAAGGCTCAAAGCAGGTGGGTTGTAAATGGGTCTTTAAGACCAAAAGGGACTGGAAAGGTAATACTGAAAGGTACAAAATTAGACTTGTAGTTAAAGGTTATACTCAAAATGGTGGCATTAACTTTAAAGAGACCTTCTCTCTAATTTTAAAGAAGGAATTTTTAAGAATTGATATAGCATTGGTAGCTTATTATGATTTAAAGCTTCACCAAATGGATATAAAGATCACTTTTTTGAATGGTGACTTAGAAGAAAAAGTTTATATAGAGCAAGGGGGAAAAATTTTTACTGTAAAAAAAGGAAAATATGGTGTGTAAATTAAAAGAGTCAATATATGGTTTGAAACAAGCTTCTCGACGGTGTTATCTTAAGTTTAACGATACCATTACATCTTTATGGTTTTATAGAGAACATTGTCGATAGATGTATCTATATGAAGGTTAGTCAGAGCAAGTTCATTATTTTAGTACTGTATGTTGAGGATATTCTTTTGGCTGCTAATGATTTAGGTTTGTTACATAATGTAAATAAATTTCTCTCTAATAACTTTCACTACAAGAAAATCACGGAATAGCGGCAGAAATTTTTCAACGGACAGAAAACCGACGCTATTTACTAACGGAATATTACTTTCCGTCGGTAACTACACTGTACTGTTCAAATATAGCGACGAAACTATATGTCCGTCAGCAATACTGAAGGGAAAGAATTTCGCGCAAAGTCTTTGACGACATATAGCGACGACATTACCTACGGCGTCAAAAAAAATTATGGAAACGGTTCCTGCAATTTAATTGCTTCGCAAACATACCGACGGACAAACAAGATACCACTGTCGGTAATAATTGCGGGAATTACTCCCGTAATTAATTAGCTTCGCATAATTACTGACGGAGAAGATACCGTCAGTAAAAGTGTTTCAGTCCCTTTTACAGATCAACGTAATATGTTCCGTCGATATCGGTTTGATTAACTGTACCGACGAAATTGGTGTTCCGTCAGTGAATCATCGTGTTTATCAAACCAAATGGCTAGCTTGTCATTAATTTTACCGACAGAAAGTTGGCTTCCGTCATAAAAAGAAGCGCTTAAACACAGGCGGTGAAGTAATTGGGAAACTTAAATACCAACAGAATAAATTTTGTCGGTAACTGTCAGCTATTTGCTAATTCAAATGTCATCCTTTAGTTGAAGACGAGGTGGTAAAACCTAAATCACCAACGGAATCTGTGTTCTGTCTGTGATTCATTGGTTTTAACGCAAACAGATGGCGGCGTTTCATCAATTTTACTGACGGACTGAGTTGTTTCGTTGCAAAAAGAGCGGTAACCACAAGCGGTGACTTAATTTGGAAATTCAAATACCGACGGAATGTCAACAATTTGCGTCGACGTTTGGTTAAAGACGACAAGGTAACTCGTGCTGTCCCGCCTCCCCCCTCCCCCCCGCACATTTCTTCTTCTCTCCTCGCAATCGCCATTTGTTTTCCGACCCCCTCTCTTGCGTTTTTCGACCGTTTTTTGACTGTTTTCTTAGTCATCGTGCGTCGTTTGAGATAAACTCTCTAATGAGTATGTTATTTCTCCCAAAAAAGCATGTTTTTAGTGTTAACCGTGAGTGCTTGGTGATGAGATCTTGCTTGATTATTGTTATTATTTGCGGTTTTTTCGTGTAATTATTGGTTTATTTGTTGTTTATATTTGTTATTGTTAGTAAATAATGGAAAATGCAATTGATTTGTGGTTAGATTGAGATTATACATATTGCTTATGAGGTGTTCAATAAAATGCCTTTTATGATGTTTGAAATATTTCTTTGTAATTGTTGTGTGAATTTAAGAATTTGAATGCTTAATTTCGATAAAATGCTTAATTTGAAGTTTGAATTTATCGAATTTAACATTTAAGTGTGAAT
>JAOSBN010012674.1:0-18201 GCA_027563595.1 Erythroxylum suave | reverse complement strand
GAAATTAAAGTTGTAGCGAAGGAGTCGGTAATATCACTATCTTGTTTATGTTTACTATTATCCTTATACCATATCATTTATAGATTTTTCATAATGATTTGGATATATTACTTCCATCGCAAATAAGATTTCTAAACAATTTTGAAATCTACTAGTTTTTTAAATATGGCATGCTTTCTTTTCCCGATCCAACTTTTTTTGCATCTAAATTTTAAATGATTTTTTAATATTTAATGAAAGTTAAATGTCGGAATGAGGTTCAATGAATACGAGATTCTATCTATGTATCATAAGTAATTGTAGTTTATGGCATATTTTATGATTTGATACATTATATTAAATGCATGATCAGATAAAGGCATTGTGACAGGAATAGCCAGTCTAAAAGAGCTTTAAGCTCTGAAATCTACACATAGTGCTTGACTCTATGATTTCTGTATCTGAATGGTCCCAAAAATAGGACATTATTTGTAATTGTATATGAAGACACTTGGTCATAAAAATAATAACCAAAGTGGAGTCTCATATGCATCTGTATTTGCACATAGATGAATGTGAAAGTTTTTCTGAATTGTCATGCTAATGTGATATGTTTCACCTATGTACTTGTGATAAAATGATTAACTAGAATGGTTGATGATGATATTCTGAAAGGATTAGGTGAATTATTGAAATCAAGACAATTGTGTATTTGGTTTTTATTTGATAGGATTGTTGTGCTGAAAGAGAGAGATCATCAATGATGGTTCACTCACTGAGTTTGCAAAACTCATCAAAATTGCAACATGTCTTTTCAAGTACGAGACAGGAGATCTAGTTCCTAAGATTTTCTATAAGATCATTGTGGATTAAGATATGGCTTAAAGGCCCGTCAGCTAACATCAGCGGACCTGTACTTTATGTTTTGTAGTTTCTCTTTACTTGTAAAACTTTTGTATAAAGGGATTGTAAACTTCAAATGTTTTAGTAATGTAAATATTTGTTTTTAGTGACTACAACGTAAACTTTGTTAATTAACGAAATGAGGCGTTAAGTTTTAAGTATTGTGTACTTTTGTTTGCAGCCATATAAATGTATGAGATTGCTCTAACATGCCATTGTCATAAGGTATGTACTAGAATGTCTTCTAGATGTTCGGGTGTATACTTTATGGTGTTAGGGTGTTACACTAGTGCTGCTCAGAACATAAAAGGATATTTAAACAATAAGAAAAAAAAAGGTAGAGGGAGTTTTTGCATCAGTCTTGTCAGAAACCCCAATCTAGTTCCTAAGATTTCCTGACTTTGCTGCCTCCTGTCCTCCATTTCAATTGTATTTCCTATTTCTTTTCAACTTTATCACTGTATAGAATTGTATTGAATATTTGATGATAGAATCTTAAATGTCAAGGATGTTCTAAACTCACCTTGGCAGTTTCATTCTTAAATTAATGAAAATCTGATTGTTTATATGTTTATTGTATTTGTTGTGGTTTAAATCTACAATTTCATAACTCTGTAATAAACTAAGAGGTTGAATTGAATGAAAATAATTAAATTGGACTAATGAGAGTTAAGTGGTTTAATAGAACAAGAATTGAATTTGATCGAGAAATTGTACGAAGAGAGATCTTGCATAGGTTTCTGATAGTTCATTAGAGAACTTTAGAACTAATTATAGTTTTAGATAGGTTGTAAGTTGAGAGATTGCAACCCCCATAATCTGATTAGGGTTTATAAACTAGGGTTGTTGGTTATAACTCAAAAGATAGTAATCAACCATAGAATAGTCTAGAACCAGCAATATGATAATTCATAATCAATTAGGTTAGCTTTAAAGATAGGTAAAATTCCTTTTCTCTCAATTAGTAAGTTCTTTTGGTTGACTTTGGGTGTGTTGCAACTGCTTAATAATTAGTATATTTGTTATCTATTCTTAATTTGATTGTTTGAATTGAATTCTCGTTTTTATTTTTATTACATCTTGGATTTTTGTTATTGTTTCTAGCTTTATATTTTAGGATTAAATTATCTTCCTCCACATAGCTTTCACTCTTCTTGTTGAACCATTAGTTGTCAAATGATAATAAATTATGCGAATCTCAGTTTTCCTTTAGGTTATGTTTAATTAAGAGACACTTATTGATTAATCTTACGAAAATAGCACGTCATAACACTATGCAAAATAAGCTAGACTTATTACTACAACAGTGGTAAGTCTAGGTTGATCCCACAGATAGAATTCGGTTAGCTTTTGTTATGAAAACAGATGGTGTTTAGGTTATGAGGGGTTTTGTCTGGTTTGATATAAAGAAATAAAAATGAAACTAAGACAATGTAAAAAATTTAAAGAAATCATGCAAAAATGATGAAAGCGATGAAATCTTTAGGTACTAAGTTCTTTGATTCAATCTCATCCTACAACCGATTAGAAATATTTCATTGATTTGTTGTTCTTTTACCTCTCCTCGAACTATTAGCCATAGCCTTGTTTTCTCCTAAGTCATGTTAATTAAGAGGCTCGCGTTAATTAAAACTAGCCACCGAATAATATAGGATACGATCTCTAGATTTAATTAGACAGTTGCATTACGAATTAGGAAAAAAGACTAATCTAAGCAACAACCACATACGCTCAGGCAGACTAATCTAAGCAACAACCACATACGCTTGGGTCATTAAACCTAGGTTATGTTATCCCTAATGATTACGTATCATTAATCGCTACAAATGAGTCTCAAGTATATCAATTATGAATTATATTGGAATTCTAGCTCTAGGTTCATACACAAAGAATTGAACTATATGATAATACGATCATCTATACACAAAACCCAAATCCATATGCTTAGTAAAACACAATCAAGCTATAAGAATAGAAAGAACAACAAACTTAGTGAGAACCAGTGTTGGGAAGCTAACTCTACATAAGTCTCTCAAGGTTGAGAGTTTTATCGTTTATTATTATTATCATTATTAGTATCAATGTTCTACTTAGTATTAATGTTATTATTATTACATTTTATTATTTGTACCAATTATAATTATTATAACTATTAGAATTATAAGAATAATAAGAATACATATTATTATTATTAAATTTATTATTCTTATTCAATTTATTATTAATATGTTTATTTTAATAATTATAATAGTGATTCTTTGATAATTTATTATTATTGTTCTTATTATTATTAAATTTGTTATTCTTATTTAATTTATTATTATTATTGTTATTATTAAGTTGTTATTATTATTTCATTTATTATTATTCTTATTCTTATTCTTAGTATTATTAAATTTATTATTCATATTTAATTTATTATTATTATTGTTACTATTAATTTTCTATTTATAATTAATTTTATTATGATTAAATTTATTAGTTATATCATTTATTATTATTGTTATTATTATTATTATTATTATTACTATTATTATTATTATTATGACGATGATGATGATGAATGTTTCTACTTATTATTAATTTTATTATTTGTATCAATTATATGATATATAATAATAATAATAAATTTTTTATAACAACAACAACAACAAAAATAACAACAACAACATCATCATCATCATCATCATCATCAACAACAACAACAACAACAACAACAACAACAACAACAACAACAACAACAACAACAATAATAATAATAATAATAATAATAATAATAATAATAATAATAATAATAATAATAAATTAATTTTGTATAATAATAATGATGATAAGAAGAAGAAGAAGAAGAAGAAGAAGAAATTTAACAACAGCAATAATAATAATGATAATAATAATTTTATTTTTATTTTTATTAAAAAGAAGAAGAAGAAAACTAATAATAATAAGAAATTTAGTAATAAAAATAAAAATAATTGATAAAATTAATAATAATAAGAATGATAATAAGTAGAAAATTAGTAATAATTAATAATAATAAGAAGAATTATTATTAATAATAAGAATAAAATAATAATAATAACAATAATAATGATGATGATGATGATGATGATAATAATGATAATGATAATAAAGATGATGACGATGATGATGAAGATAATAATAATAATAATAAGGATATTTTGGTTTTTTGTTGGTTATTTCTTTTTCATTATAAGTTTATATTTTCAAACCAAACATGGGCATAGAAATTCTTTATCTATTCCATTTCTTGAACCAAATAAAATAATATTCATTCCATTATATTACTTATCTTTTCTTTTCCTAAAAATAACTATTCTATTCCTTATCTATTCTATTCTTTGAATCAAATAGGTTGTAAATGTTTCTTCAATCAAGGTCTTAAGTTTGAATAAGATTTTCTAACACGTTGTGTAATACGTAATGATACCTTGGTTACATATCTCGGATTGAACGTAAAAGGGCAATAAAGGAAGAAATGTGGAAAATACTTGATTTCAATTCCATAATTTCAAACGAGCTTTTCGAAACCGAAACAAGCACGTACCGCTGTCTTCACAGGAATCTATCACGGGGATGCGATCAACTTCTTTCCACAGTTTTCTCAAAACATAAGTTCTCTTAACGGGTCAAAGAATCCTTATGCTTACGATTGATATGAGCAATTGCAGGAGACCTTAACCTTTATATATAACTTTCATATTAGGCTTCCCCATTACAAGATCGATATGGGTTTGGTCTACGCTAATTGGGATCTATTTTTCACCCGAACTTGGACCTATTGTTTAGATCATTTATTGGGTCACTTTATTATCTTTATCTTGATCAAATTAAGTAACTTAACTGATAATTTATTTAAAAACCAAATAATACAAATAAATGTTGTCCAACTTTATAGGAAAGGACAAAAATGGCCAACATTCTTCCCTTTGAACAATACTTAATTGCAGTTTTGACTCAAGTTTTAAAAAAATTTAAAAATCGGTTAAGCTACTCTACTGTATTAATCGACAATTTAAAAACAAAACATTTGATCCAAAGATAATGAAAGTCCATCATTCCGTCCTGCAAGACTTTCGATACTAAAAAGTATAAAATGCACGTGTCGTGTGACACATATCCAATACAATCATGTATATCTAATACCTCACTAACATGACCGGGAAAATGGAGTGTGGCAAACTAAGAGGAAACCTGTATAATATAAATTATATTTATCTTCGTTTGTAAGTCTCAACTTCTCCAACTTTGAGCTAAATCGCATATGCTAAACTGCATTTAGAGAAATCCTATTTTCTCTCAATGAATGCTAAACGGCATTAGAGAAAACTTGTTTCCTCTCACCAAATGCTAAACAACATTAAAGAAAATCCTTATGTTCTCCAACTGAATGCTAAACTGCATTAGAGAACTTTATGGGATTAAAAACTTATATCCCCTATTGTCTTGTAAAACTTTAAGGATATTCGTATAAAACTGTATATGTCTAAATGACATAAGCTTAAGATCAATCTGTGTATATGCCCAATGACCTTTAAATACTTAAGATTGACACAAATCTTAAGACTTCCATACATATTATGACAATATATGATAACACGTATTACTGAGGATAACCAATGATCATCTTTATTGATGAAATATCATACAGTCATATTACATCAAAACGTACAAATGTACATGGAGAAAACATAACGATCCCCTAAATAACAATGTCTAAGGACTTCAAAACACCCAGACGGTATACTTGTCTTCCAAACACAAGTGGGCAAAGTCTTTTAGTTAAAGAATCAACTTATAGTTTCTCAGTCCTTAAATGCTGCAAACCTCAATGTCACCTTTTCGTATCAACTACTTTATGGTCAAATATTTGACTCAAAATTGCTAGGAGCCTATGATATTCAATGTTGTAATTAAAAAACGCAGTAGCTTGATTATCACAGTACAACCGAATGGATCTTGCAACTGAATCAACCACAAATAACTCAGAAATCAAATTTCTGAGCTAAACTATCTGTGAAACAGTCCCATAGTATGCAGTCTACATGTATGGTCGAGGAAATTACCTGTGTCTACTTGATGCTCTTCCATGATATTATACCATCTATAAACTTAAACCATAACCTTAAATGAACTTTTGATCATCCAGACATATAACGTAGTTTGAATCTGAATTCCCTACGAGGTTTAGTCTGTTGACTTTTCTATATGTCAACACATAATCCTTGATTCCCTTTAATATCTCAACACCCACTTGACTGTATTTCAATGGTCTACATCTGGGTTAACTAGATACTGACCAAACAATCAAACAATAAATGCAATGTCCTCCCCAATACATAGCTGAGCATACTTTAGGCTATCAACCGTACTAGAATACAGAATATTCCTCATAACCTCTCTCTTTACTTTGTTCTTTGGATATTGTGTGTCAAAGAATATGTCCCACTATAAGAGATAGATGTTACAACATGTCTACAGTTAACCATATTAAACCTTTGTAACATATACACAATGTATGCACTCTGTGAGATGTATAATGAGTGTTAAGATATGTTCGGTGAATCTGAATACCTAGGACAAAAAATGTCACGTTAAGGTCCTTTATGTCAAAATTCTTGACCAAAAATTGCTTAACCTTAAACAACATGGTCAAGTAATTTGATGTGAGCAATATATCATCCACGTGTAGCAATAAGAACATAATTTGCTCCCCTTGACCTCATAGTACAGGTATCTTTTTAATTTTATTTTTTATGAAGCTATAAGAGGTAACAACCTCATCAACTATTTTGGGAGGTTTGATGTAAATCATATATTGATCTACACGTGCAAACCATGTCAGTTCCATCTGGATCCTAAAATCATTCAGGTTGTACTATATAGACCACTTTATAAAGTTCTTTATTCAGGAAAGCGGTTTTGTCAACTATCTGATGTAAGTCTAAATCATCATAAGCTACAATTGTCATAATGACTCAAAATGTATCCTTTGAGGATATAAGAGAAAAGGTAACATTAAAGTGAACATTTTTCCTTAAGTGAACCATCAGGTAATTGAAATAGCCTATAAACTGCTAAACTTTATCCTGAAATTCTTCAAGTCTTAACTTTAATTTACAACTGACAGTTTTGTAGTTCTACTTTAAAATCAACTAGCTCCCAAACCTTAACATGCTTTATAGCTTGCATCTCATTAGTTATTGCAACTCACCACAATTCCGCTTTGGTTCAGAAACAGTTTCTATAAAAGTAACTAGATTCATAACATGTCTAATATCATATTCCTATTCACCTAATAGACTATGTAAATAGATGGGATAACAAGTCATCTCACTCTGGTGGATCTCCATAATTGTATTAGATCTTGTACCCTCAGGAACCTCTATGTCTATAGGTATGGATTCTTGTTCCTGTACAAGCACGGTACAAAGACCAACATCCCCCAGATCTAACTGTATGACCGAGAGGTACATAACAACTGTAGTATCCACCCTGTTATCATCTAAATGATTAAAAGGCCCACCATCATCATAGACATTGTATTCCAGAAACCTAGCTATTTGTGATTCCACTATTCTGGTCCCTCCTTTTCTACAGTAAGATCTGTAGCCTTTAGAGTGGTTAGGATATCTTACAAAATAACAATGAGCATAATGAGCATGCAAAATTTCTTTATAAGGATCATACCACCTCGATAGGGTAGCCTCATACACGAATGTGTGCAAGGCGAAGTTTTCACACTTTTAGATAATTAGGCAGATTAGTCATGTTTTGCATTAACTTATTCAAGTCCTTTCGGGTACAGTTATGCCTTTCGATAACACACCATTTTGCTCAAGACTACCCGGTATAGTGAATCAAGTCACTATTTTAATCGATTTCATATATCTGGCAAACAAACCTTTTCAAGTCCTAAAACACCATGTTTGCCACGATATTTTCCTCTAAGGTTAGATCTAACATTCTAAATGGATTTTCCCAATTGTTTCTTAACCTTCATTCTTTAAGCAAGAACACATAACTGTAATGGAAATAATCATCAACAAATGTCATAATACATTTGGAATTGTGCAATGCAACTGTATAAGGTCTTCTGATATCTTTATATATCAGACTCAATAAGTCAAAAACATGAGTTGACCTTAATATCCTTATTAGTCAACATACCCCTGCAATAGTCAACATATATTCCCATATCATCATAATCTAAAACTGAGAGAATGCTTTCCTTAATCAATCTCTCAACCCTGACACTGAAAATGTGGATTAAACTTAATGCCACACCATGTATGACTTTTCATTCATCAAGTTTCTTCATTTTATGACTTATTTAACAAGATTCGAATAAGCATATATCTAATTCAAGGTAAGACACATTTTATACAAACTATATGACAAGGAAGTTATACCATTATGTTTTGTATTAAACACCAACTATATAACAGAAGCATTAAATATAAAACGTTAACCTTGTTTATCCAAAATTGATCCAAAGATCAATTATAAAATGTGTCATGTAATAAACAAATTGAACCTTACATCACAGTTTAGTACATACATCCCCTATAGATATTTCATCCACTTCTTCATTATTGTGAACCATCAGTTCCTCCCTCCCTTTATTTGGTTTATCTTGAATATGAACCCTTGCATTGTGGAAGCACCTTGATCAGATACTCCACTATATAGCCACCAAGTAGTTAATGCAACTATCGCAAATCAGATTCATTTATTGATAAGCCATGAAGTTACTTGATGGTCACAGTCTTTCTTTTTAGACCTCATACTGTCGGTAACTTTATGTCCTTAGGACCTTTACCAGCACTGGATTGACCAGCATCAGTATATGAAGAAGATTTAGTCTTTCTACCTTTGATCTTAGTGGGCTTTATCTTTTCCTTCCCTTTAGTTGTATCAAGGGCTATAGGAGTAGCAAGCTTGAGTTTCTCCTCCTCAGCAACGCAATAGGCAATCAAAATATTAAAGTCTTATTCCTCATCCTACCAATAATATGTCATCAACAGATTACTTAACTCTAGAGGAAGTGTATTCAGAGTCTGGTGAACTATGAAGACATCAGGAAGAGGAATGTTTAACATCTTCAGTTTACTGTGAAGATGAATCATTTTACTCCCCTTTCTCCCGTATACTTCATGGAGAATAATTCTTTTATCAAGGCACTTGTCTCAATATTAGGTGAGACTATGTACCTTTGGGAGACATTACCAAGAAATTACTTTGCTATATCTGTGTCCAGAAGTCCACTTAGCAGATGGTCAAGAATGGATCTCCTAACGGTCATAAGACATAATTGATCAGACCGATCCTGGGCTTCATAGGCTGCTTATGAGCTTTCGAGCTCATGGATGTAAGTGGAGATGGCCTATCCTGCTATATAGCCATATCGACCTCAGCTATCTCCATAGCATTCAATACATCATCTGTCCGCTTCTTTGTATTGAAAACATTGATTTTATTGTTGACTGAAAAGGTGACTATATAGTAACTTTGATTAAATCAGCGTAAATATAAGATAACAGCGATAATTAAAGCCATTAAATAGTATCTTTCTTGAAAATTTGATCATACATATATGAAATACTTTTAGGCTGAATACATAATATATGCAATTAGACCTCCATATAAAAGCAATCAGAATACAATCCATCAACTCTCACAACACTACCATGCACCTTTAGGTGAATAGATCATTTAAGCAATGGCTTTCCTCCATCTTATGCCTTCATGAAAATCTCAAAACGTTATTTAAGGCCAACCCCTTTGGGTAGAATAACCAAACATAAAATCAGAGACATCCCCCTACATGCAAGCAGAACAATTCAAAATACTACCTTGAAAGGCCACTTTGGTAACTACATCCTCATCATCACTCAAAAAGTCTACAAACACAAAGGATACATCATTAAATCATCCTTGCATTCTTTATGGGCATATGGTATGTGACAATGTAACTTAAATAAATGCAAAAACTCGAATGCACACTCTCATTGTCACACCCTTGTGCTGAAGATATTCTCTGAAAACTTCATTTGAGACTTTTGTAAAAGCAAAATCTCAGTAGAGCGACTATCGTCTATTATTGAACATTGAACCAACCACCTGAGACACAAGAACCTCATGTATCTCCCTTACGGTAAGTTCGTTGCACGAAAATTCACTTAAAATGGCTTTAGAATGTCTTAATTCCTTTTTCGAATAATTATCATGCAATCCCAAACCCTGAACATAAGACCTAAGACACGAAAACTTGAAGTATCTCCCTCATATAATGTCCGAAACATGAAAATTAACTCAAAATCAAATTTAGAACACCTTAATTCCTTTTTTTGGAGTTAAACTTTAATTTATAACTAACGGAATAAATCTAGAAAAATGGAAAAAATCACTTTATGAATTTCCCAGACCTAGAAACTGATCCAAAACACCCCAGGGTACTCTTACGTGAAATCTGAAATTTTTTGTTTGTTTTTTTTTGAAGTAACTGTAGCAACGTCCTTACGGGCTGACGTTAGTCCCTCCATGTTAGCCACGCGTCGGTGCAAACGGCGCTTGAGCGTCTAGCACATGTCCCACATGCATGATTCATACACAGACGCACCCACAGACACTACATGTGCTGGACACGCGTTTGGTCGATGTTCTCCCATGTGCTTGGCGCATGCAACGCACGTGCCATACACGTCATCCTACGCTCGCTACTGTTCACTATCGGACGTGTGGCGGTGAGCATACCCTCTCCGAGAAAAGGCAATTTTCAATGAGTTTCGGGTTCAATTTTTGCTCTCCTAGGCTCGTTTTCTCCCCATTTCTCAAGGCTAAACACATGTATACTACTTTCATGCAATAAAAAGCAAGAAAAAACTGAGAAACAGAAGTTAACTCTCCGAAAACCTTATGGAGATAAAAATAAAAAAATCTCCGTTTTTAACCACCCGATCATGTCACCGCTCTAATACCATGTATAATATGTAATGATACCTTAATTACGTATTCCAAATCGAACGTGAAAGGGCTAGAACTGAAGAAATGTGAAAATACTTAATTTTGGTTCCATAACTTCAAACGAGTTTTCCAAAGTTGAAACAAGCACGAATCTACCGTCGTCTTCACGTGAATCTATCAACGGGACTCGGTTAACGTCTTTCTACAGCTTTCTCAAAACGAAAGCTCATTTAACGAGTTAGAGAATTCTTATGCTTACAATTGATATGAGCAACTGCAGGAGACCTTAACCTTTATATATAGTTTCCATATCGGGTTTTCCCATCACAAGACTGATATGTGTCCAGTTTATATTAATTGAGATCCATTTTTCCCCCGGACTTCGACCTATTGATTTAGATCATTTATTGGGCCGCTTTATTATCTTTATCTATATCAAATTACATAACTTAACTGATAATTTATTTAAAAACCAAATAATGCAATTAAATATTGTCCAACTTTACGAGAAAGGACAAAAATGTCCAACACATTGTGTATAGGCTTAAGACGCTTATTGTATTAGGAGCTTTTTATTAGGCTTTTAAATTATCTCACTTAATTTTAATATTAAATAATATGAATTATAATTATTATATGCCTTATATTTACAATTTGATCTTTTGATGAAGTTATTTCAAATAACTTAGTAGGAGGGAAGATTCGTTGAGGTCCGCGTGATGGTGTCTATCTGGTGACAACAACAAAAAGCTTATGAAACCCTAAAGATAAGCATCTGAATTTGGAAGGTGATGGGTTTTCCTTGTCGGGAGTTGAGAATGCTTTGTATTATCTAAACTTGAGACTGCAAGCCCTTTTTGGGACCTACTCCATGTCACCAAGTCGCAGGACCATAAACTGGTTGGTTCATTCAAAATTAGATAAGAGATACAACCAAACTATTGAATATGTCGTTATCAAGAACCCAATAATACATAATGATTGATTCAAAATACTATTAAGTATATATACTTCTAATTTCATAAACGAATTTCTTAAACAAGTAAATGCGATGTTAATAGTATAGTCTTACAGTAGAGAAGGTCTAACTAAAGTAGATTAAGAAAGTAGGAAAATTACCTTGTATTAAAAACAAGCAAGTTAATCTCTTAAAAATTTCAGCATTAATGGAAAATGTTGAGTTAGTGACACAGTCATCGATGTTGGAAAACAAATAAGCATAAGTGGATATTAGTATGTATAAGGGACAAATAGAGATGACATGGTCAAATATAAATAAAAAGATGGGAGTTAAAAATGGACAATTGCAAACTGAAAGCGGAAGCAAGTACTAGTGGAGAGATTTTTCCGTGTGTTAGCCAGTGGAGAGGATTCGATGAGGTACGTGTCAACTATTGGCGGCAGGTGTGAATGAGACAGCTTAAAACCTTGGAGATGTCATATTTTACTTTCCCAACATGACTAGAATTTAAGTCGTAAAGCTATTGTTAATAAAAATGAGTTCAACTCTTTTCTAGACAATTTCTTTCTAACCTTTAACTAAAAATATTGGTTGAACTTTTAATGTTATAATAAGAATTTTTTATAAGAATTTTTTAAAAAACTATATTCTTAATGAGATTAATGAATGGTTTATGTATAATTCTAGAATAATTAATTATTGCATGCCCTTCTTGTCATAGTTCTGTAAATTAAATTATCATCCTCGAGGAATCTTAAAATTTTTGTAAGAAAAAAATAATCAAGCTCTTTATCCTTTTCGTTAATCCGTTGCCATTTCATTTCTTCATAACTGAATCCAAATTCCAAATAGCGAACTTTCACTTCAACAAATGGACTATTTGGCGACGATTTAATTCGTGACAAAATCAAATTCATCACAAAAACAAAACATATTGCGACGTTAAAAATAAGTCGTCATTAAAACTTGACATTTACCGACTAATAAAGAAAGTGTCACAGAAAGAAAATATTTAGCGACGAATAAAAATAATAGTCGTCAAATGCTTAATATTTGGTGATGCTAAAACTATATCGTCACTAAATATAGAACAACGGGTGACGATTTAACTTATTCGTTGCCAAATACAGAAATTTAGCAACGCATACTATAAATCGTCACCAAATATGTTGTACATTTTGCGAAGATATGATTGAGCATCACTAAAAGTCCGTATTTGGTGACTAAAATTCTGTTTAGTCGTAAAAGCTTGAACATTCAACGACAATTTTTTATCATCGTCACTAAATGTCAAGTATTCAGCGACGAGTGTTTGTAATTGTCACCAAATGTCGCACATACAATGACGAATTCTGGAAAACGTCGTTGAATACTTGCAATTGGTGACCATCTTGAAAATCGTCGCTAAATGATTGACATTTTCAATATTTTTAAAGCTAACATTTTTATAATCTATAATAGTTAATTAAGATATGTTTTATTGGAGATTTTATTTGAATGTTTACTAGGTATTATTAAAAAAAAATCAACATAATTTTAAGTGTTAAACGGTAGTATAAAAAAGTTAATTAATTTTATGAATATAATAATATGATATAGCATAACAATACCATACGAAGTTTTTTCTAGAAGTTACTCAAATCATATAGTTATAGAACCAGAGCAATAACAGTCCACATTCAATAGTACGGAAGTTGACCTCTAAGTAGTAGATATGTTGTTTAACAAATTATTACAGATACAATAATAAATAAACTTTAAAGCTGAGTTCAGTTGATTGACTCGCTAACTGACATTGATATATTTATTTTTTAGGATTCGAAGTAACATAAGAGTCGATAAAGGTAAATGAGTCCCCGATATATGGATTCCCTAGAAGGATCCTTGCACGTTTAAGCGCACCAATTGAAACAGTAAAAGTTGTTCCCTCAACTGTAGGGTTTTCACACCCTCTTACAACAGCTTTTCTGCTATAGCTAAATTTTTAGAGGATGGAGTGAATAAGCCGCTAGATTTAGTACCTAAAACACAATCAATATAGAAGTTAGATATTGCCATACTAGTAAACCATTAAATGAATTGAAATTGGAGTGACATACGTGCATGAGCAGAAGAAGTATTCGGAATTGATGAATTTTCCAAATCAACCGATTTTCCTTTACGGACTATTGTGACATCGCTCCCCCCTCCATAGGCATACATGTCACCTTCGATACTGGAGGAAGCTTAAAACAAGTATATAGCATAAACCATCAAATGTGAATATATATAATAGCTTCATAAAAGGAAATGAGATGTACATAATAAGGAAAGTGACATAGTTCGAATGATACTAAAAACCTTGAAGCAGAAGATACGCCATGGAAGGCAAACAACAATTTCTATAGATACTGGAGATTTCTTTTTCAGTTTTGGTTCGTCAGCAGGGACAATTTTGCCACATTCCTCCCAATGGTATGAATTAGGGTCATTTGGAACTAGTCCCCATATCGACATTCCTTGATGAGATTAAACGTTAAACATGGATGAGAAGATAGACATTAAAAAATAACAAAGATAGATAGTAAATCATCTTCAAAACACAACCATAAACACAACTCATATATCAAATGCATAATTAAGAACTCACAATAAACACCTAAAGAGTGAATAATCACAATAAGCATGAAGTCACATGAGGTCTAAGTACAAAGCAATGCAACTTTTCCAAGATCAAAGCCCCTAAATCAGTACAGTAACACACAAACGAGGCGCAGTCTACCTAATTTGGGTTGTCTAAGAAAATATGCATGTGCTTCACAAGACTAGAGGAGAGCCCAAAGTCACAAACGGAAAGTAAGATGCATTTACATAAGTTGTTCAGTATGCAAAACCCCGGAAAACATGAGATACGAAAGTTCAGTAATAGTGAGGTAAACAAAATCATTATACACAAACAAATAACATGAAAATTAGAAAACATCATATACAAAAGACAAAGAAATCAACTTTAGCATCAAAAAAAAAACTATGTATAGATCTATATAAAGAACATCCAAATCTACCATCCAAGGATAAAAATCACAACTTTTCTATTTAACAATGGTAAAATACTTGTATTCATTGAAAACGTCGTGTTTAGAGGAAAATGCAAACATTAAAGAGCGAATACCTAAAAGTAGACTAAAACTTGTGACAAACCAAGTTTGACAAACAAAGACCCGATCTCGTCAATTAAGATGTAGAAGAGCTTGATAACCGTATATGAAAATATAACAGATAATAAAAAAGAAGTGACAGGAATACCGACCATGTTTTGATGAAATGAATAGTTTTGATCTGCGAGTAAAGCGTCAGCGATCACTGGTAATTAGTAGAGGTTTTTGTTGATTCAGAAGACTGCTTGAACAAGAATGCTAAGAAGGCTTTTATGTTGTGTGTATTTGAAAACCTAATACAAAACGATGTCATTTCTGTAGTTAAGGTAAACGACGTTGTTTATTGTTTGCTGTAGTTATTTGGAAGTAGTCTTAATTTATTTGTTACGAATTGTTATATTTAGTCGACAACCATCGAATGGAGGGACTAATAGATTGATCATTGCTAAAGGCCGCCAGTTTATAAATAATTTTTAATAAATTTATTTTCCTATTCTAAATAAAAATACTTTGAATTAAAAATTAGATGATTCCTTTGAAAACTATTCAGAAATTATTAGGTTGACTGTTGAAATAAAATAAGATTGTCTCAAAATTATACATTTTCATTAATATAATTTCAAAAAACTTATTTAAATAATAAACATTTTAAGTAATGTAATTAATATATGAAGACATTGTAATATAATTATAAAATTATTTGTAACAAATTATATTTAAAGATTAGTCATTCTGATCCCAAAAATTAAGCAAATGAAGAACAATTGCATATATAATTAAGAAGATTAATTTTTGCTTTTGTTATTGGTAATAGGAAAAACTAATATAAGAAAATACTTGGGTTTTTGCGACGTTTATCAAAATTCGTAGCAAAATTATTAAGATTAGGCGACGATTTAGAAGATTAGTAGGGAAATGTCGTATATTTTGCGCTGATTTAGGTGTTTCATAGCTAAAGCGTGTCATTTTGCGACAAATGTCGGTATCTTCGCAAAACGTGTCCTATCAGAATAATTTTAACTATGTCGTTTTTGCCTTATGCCAAACATTTTTGCCACGATTGTTATATATCATAACTAAAGGTTTGGCATTTAATGACGATTACCATTTTCATCATTGAATGTTGCAATGTTAAAAAAAAATTAACCGTTTGTCGTCCCACCTAAGTGAAAAATAAGTCGAAACCCTTCCCCCCCTTCTCCCTCGTTTATGCTTCGTTTTCTTTGAAACTCATACCGACGAACTCTCCTTTCTTCGGCGCGTTATTCTTCTGTTGTTGTCGATTTTGAGTTCCATCTTCGGTTACTTACTGTTGTTCACTGCACTAGGTAAGTTTTGTTTCATTTTTTGTGGGTTTGGGTTGTAATTGGTTGGATCATTACCGAAGGTGTATTTTGTGCTGCTTTCTTCGATTCCTTGAGTTTTTTGGATGGATTGAAGACAATTTTTGTTCAGTTTGTCTTGATTTGTTTTAGAGATAGTGAAGAAAGGGAACTGAAATCTTGAATAAGTGTTTTTAGGTGTGTTTTATGTTATGCTTAGAATGTGTTCGATGAAAGTCCTTACCGAATTTCTGGACATATTGAACCTAATTTATGGTTGTTTTTTATGCTAAAATTCAACTTCGATATTGCCAATTGCCAATTGCCTTTCTCTTTTCATTTTTAAAAAGAATATTAGATAATGTCTTCAATACAAAATTGTCAAACTTGTTGTTCATTAGGTTATTGTCAAATGCTATAGAATTGTCAAATATATATATAAAGTAAAAACATATTTTATATATTATTACTTTATATTTATATTTTAAGAATTTTAATCGTTTCAATCTTTATAATTTAAATGCTCAAAATTAGGTTTGATGATATTTAATGCATAAGACTAGTTTTAGTTTGAAATTATTTAATTTTAATTTTTAATAATATTATTTTAATTTAAATTTTTAAAAAATTACAAATTAAATGATGATATTTTAGATATTGTAAAGAGAAATTTGAATTATTAGAATAAATTTCGATTTAAAATATCGTCAATTCATAATATGTTCTATTCAAAATTCAACTTAACCACTTTCTAAAAATTAAACTCAACTCATTAAATTAAATTAATTTCAAACCAAATTGAATTAAACTTAATTTATTATTAGGAAGAGATTTTAAAATATCAAACTTGCTGAAAATTTTTTAATTAAGTGACTAAGATGACTTTATCACTTGTCAACAATATTGAAACCATGGATGGTTGTTAACGTAGTTATAGAGCAATTTATAAAACTTGCACAAAAGAGAAATTAATATTAAGACCGCAAGAAACAAAATGACTACTTATTAAGCTTATTATCTAATGTAAACAATCCTAAATCCTAAATCATGACAAATAATTTTGTCCCATTTCTTGGTTACCGTCCAATCTATTCCCATTGAAATCTGTTCCCATTGCAAGCACGAAAAGAAATCAGTAAATCTCATTAAGTTGGCACTTGCGTTGAAAAAGATCGCGTAAAAAAAATTTAAGAGTCCAACACAAAATGAATGTTGTTTTATCTCATTGAAACGCATAAATGTATGTGTTAATTATTGACATATCCTAATCTTCGTTCTTTGTGCACAAATTAGATATTTATAAATTGCGTCATTATAATGTCTATGCATATTAGATGTGACTATAGGCCATTTAACCTTTAATTCATAGTTTTCAATTTATTTATAAAAGAATTTTTTATTAACCAATTCCATGGCTATATTATTTTGCAGATTATGTGTTTCTCTTTTTGCTTGAAATCAACAATTGCATACATCTTCAGGTATGCAAATTAGTAGTAACCTTCATTGTTTTTTTATTATTATTATTATTATTATTATTATTATTAAGAAGTAGTAGTAGTAGTAGTAGTAGTAGTAGTAGTAGTAGTAGTCGTAGTCGTAGTAGTGGTGGTAGTAGTGGTAGTAGTAGTGGTAGTAGTCGTAGTAGTCGTAGTAGTAGTAGTAGTAGTAGTAGTAGTAGTAGTAGTAGTCGTAGTAGTAGTCGTAGTAGTGGTAGTAGTGGTAGTAGTGGTAGTAGTAGTGGTAGTCGTAGTGGTAGTAGTAGTGGTAGTGGTAGTAGTAGTGGTAGTAGTAGTAGTAGTGGTGGTAGTAGTAGTAGTCGTAGTAGTAGTAGTTTATAAATTATAAAAAATTAAATGAAGCTACTATAGGAGATGCATATAAATTACCTCGTAAAGATTATATTATTAAT
>JAOSBN010012664.1:0-18202 GCA_027563595.1 Erythroxylum suave | reverse complement strand
ATCAAATGAGCCTACAGGGTCACACACAAAGAGTGATGTGATTTGGGCTTATTCTCTTGGGCCTAATTTATTAGGCAATAAATAAATAAATATGGATATATTTATTAGGGTAGAGTGAATTAAGTTGTTGGGCTTTTATTATATGAGATATAATGGGCTGAAACTTATTGGGCTTTAATGGGATTATGTTCTCTCTATAAATAGAGAAACTTAGGTCTTATAAGAAAGAGACACCATTGTAATACAAAACCCTAGCCACCATCCGAGAGAAGTACGTGCGGCATTCGGAAAGAGTTTTAGGACGTGCTAGCACACGATAGTTGCAGCCCAGATCGTGCATGCTCGTGTGGATACTGGTAGAGGACATTCGCGTGTAGTAGTGTCTATGAATCCGAAAACAACCATCAATCTGTGTCAAAAAGGTATTTTTGCGCATCCTATATGTTTTTGGTTATACATCGTGTTGTGTTATGGTCTCTTCCGCAACGTATTGTGAATACTCGGGCCATATGCGATTCAACAATATGGACGTTCAACAAGAAGAATGTTAACAAAGGAAGAAATAGAGGCTGCTCATGGTCATGTTTTATTAAACTATCAAAAGGTTCAACCTTTCGTGCAGTAAGTTGAAGTTGATTTTGAAATTAATTATTTGGGTTTTGAAAGTTAGTGTTATTCACAACTAAAATACATAGCAATGTTTTTAGATTATAAGAGGAATGGTTACGTAAGCTAATGCCTGAGAAAGCATATAATGATATTAATAAAGAAGTTGGAAGACACATTTCTCAATGGTTCAAGAAATAAGTAAGTTTTCATTTACAATTATTGAAATGATTGAATTATAAGATTCAAATGCTCAAATGACATTATAATATTTAATATGATAATTTCATTAATGTAGGTTGTTTGCTCAAGGTTACACGCGCTAAGTTTTACTATTTATAACCTTGGTAATTACTACAAGTGCATGGGTCATTCGCGTAGTACCTAAGGTGTCGATCCCACGAAGGAGGGAAACTAGTCCTAAAATCTAAGGTCATCCTAAACTACAATAATTCTAACAAATAACTAATATAGAAAATAAATCAATCAACAATTGAATATGAGAATTTAAAGTGCCAAAAGAGCAAACAAAATAACAAACTCACACAACAATCCAAAATGAACCTAGAAATGACCAAGTGAGAGAAAGGGGGATTTAATTCGAAACTAAAGAAAATCTAACCAATTATGTGATTTCCAACTTAGCACATCTAGATGGTCCTATGGTGAATTACTCTCTCTCGAGTTATAATTCTTAACCCTAATTAATAATCCCTTATTTAAATTGTGTAAATTGCGATCTCTTGATCCGCAATTGGTCCAAATCCTAAATTAGTTATAAAATTGTCTATTAACCTACCAGGAATCTATGCTTGATCTCTTGTTTCAATTCTCTACCAGTTTGAGTTATCTCTTTACCTATCAATTCACCTAACTCTCGTTAGCCCAAATTGATGATTTTTACGCAGCTCACCCTCTTATTTTATTTCCAAGTTATGAAGAATCAAAATTGAATCACAATTAAATCAAAAGTAAACACAATCGAATAAACTTTATTAATCTTAATAACTAAAAACCTAAAGGTGAGTATAGACAGCAAACCAACACTCAACAACAGTAGCTCCAATCAATATCCAAATTTCATAAATCAATGAAATAAAAATACAAATGAGAAATACTATCGGAATGGATCTTGAAGGTAACGATTATAGGAAACCACCTATTCTAGGAAGTACTTCGCGTCAAACTTGTCTCCGTGTCCTTCATCAATTGTTTGATCTCTTACTAGGTTTCTCTCAGATTTTTACAGTATAACACTAGGTTGCATTACTCTCTAGGCTCTCCAAAAACTACTGGTGATTGTCATGTAATGTTTTATTTATCCTGTGGAAGCCCAAGGTCAAAAACGGTCCAAAAATTACTTAAAATCAAGTTTTCGTGCTAACCCGATGCAGGGCACGATAGTTTTCAGTGTTTTAACCTTTCTGCCATGATCATGGCCCAATGTGCACAATCGTGATGACTTGATGCTTTCTGTCACGATCGTGGTCCAATGTGCACGATCGCGGCCTAGCTGCTACTAGCTCTTCCTTTTTCTTTCATGATCGTGGCTGCAAAATTATGGCCTGGCTGCTGCTAGCTCTTCCTTTTCTATCACGATCGTGGCCGATGTCCTTTAGCCCAAAACTCTTCAAATCTTCAATGTTCTTCACTATTTTCCCTACAACACTAGCACACACATCAAGGTACCTCAAAAATATAACAATTAAGCTCAAAGATTCAAAATAACCTATAAAAAAAACTTAAAAACACAAACTAACATAATTACGCCTTAAACACACACTTAACACTCAAATTCACACTAATTGCATAACAAATCATACCCTAAAATATCATGTAAAACACAACTATCAACATTCCCACACTTAAACACTTACTTGTCCTTAAGCAAACAACACACAATCACATAGCAACATAAAACACGCAAGCCAATAATGAGGCAATGACTCTAATCTTAATGAAATCAATTTAATGTTGGACACAATCATTCAATTTATGTCAACTCATGAACATGTAAAATATGTGTCTATAAGCTTTGAACTAAATATTTAACTAAATCAAGACCTAAGTGTTAACTTATTTACCCTTTTCAATTGTACGCACACATTAATAATTTCTCGATTCCTCAGACTTTGTAACTATTCC
The DNA here is from genome assembly GCA_027563595.1 of Erythroxylum suave. NCBI lineage: Eukaryota > Viridiplantae > Streptophyta > Magnoliopsida > Malpighiales > Erythroxylaceae > Erythroxylum > Erythroxylum suave. The sequence goes on along the minus strand of JAOSBN010012664.1, from coordinate 15,451 downwards.
TAAGTATATTCCATGAAGATTCAATCTCATCACTAGTATGGTAGGTTTTTATTTAAACACACACTTTTTTATTATTAAACCAGGACATAATCTTTTACTTGGAGGCAAACATTAGTGATGAATGTCGATCCAGTTACTCAACGAAGTCATTTGTTAAACAGCTTGGTTGAAACGTCATTATAGCCTTTTGACGTGAAGGCACACATTTGTGATGAGTGTCGATCTAGTTGCTTAGCTATTAGCACGTTTTCAACTGGCTAGTAGCTCTATTTATAATCAAAAGGTCAATGGAATAACAATTTATTTATCCAACATTTTTTTCAAATTTATTGCCTACCTTATTTCTCTTAGCTATTTGTCTTTATGAAAATACTAATTAAGCTACGTAAGCTAAAAGACCTCAAATTATGAATGAATGTGACAATCTAGAGGGTGTTAAATTTAGGGTCGTAATTAGGCTGTATAATTATCCATAGGCCCCCTTGTTCATTAATTTCGTAGGCTAATGACCATTCACAACCTAATAGACTATGTCCAAAATTAAAATAATTTCACTCAATCTAAGCCATTGACACATTCACACACTTTGCACAACTCAATCTAACATTATCATATGATATGCAAAAGTCACATATAGAAGTTAAAAAAAAACATAGAATCCCTCCCCATATTTGAACAACACATTGTCCTCAATGTGAGAAGGAGCAGACATAAATACATAAACAAAAAGGAAAGAAAAAATTTAAGTAAACAAGAAACAAATAAATTTGAAAATGAAATGAAAAAAAAATAAACAGAAAAACCTAGAACAGAAGACTAATTTAGGGAAAATAATTAAAACGAAACAACTGCATTAGATCTAAATCCTAAGGAGACTGAGGTGGTGATGGTGTTGGAAGTGGTATTAGAAAAACTTGAGATTCAAAATACTGATGCAGTCATCAGATCTCTCGACTCTGGCAACATTGTGTACAAATCACCTCCTTCAGTGTTCTTTTGGTTTCATAAATTGCATCCAAAACCTTTGTCCAATGTAGGTCTTATTCTTCCTCTTCTTCTGATTCTTCATATGTTGACTCCACCAGTGCCTGTCGAGGCAATATAGAACTTGAAATCGCGCCATAGACTACACTTGTGTCTTTTCATTGATCTCTCACAGACTCATCTTAGTGGAATGGATGATCTCTGCCCGAAATAAGTGATTGTGGTCGAGGAACTCGGGTAGAAGGACTGTTAATCTACTACGATCCACCCCAAATGCTCTGCAATGGCAAACAGCACGTGCCCCATTCTAAGTTGATTGCTTTGTTTTCACGGAGTTGCAACAAGGGTATTTAGCACATACGTGGATATACATACAGGAATACTATGGTCCTTACATCACAGTATGAAAAGTTCCTTGGTCGAACATTTGTTGGTCTCTAAATTGTCAAAGACCAGCTGGCACATAAATTTGTTCAGTAGCAAGTGTTCATGGATCGGATAATGTTGTTGTGGGCATTTTTGGCAAAAACCACTCAATCCTAGTGAGCTCATACCAGTATTAGGAGGCACAGAAATTGTCATATTATTCGACAATGGAGGATTCGGGGAATCCGCACATCTCGTACATGATCTCTATAGTTAATTCATATGCTCACTCCCCCCCCCAAAATCTAATCTATAATTCTTTTTCTTAGGGCTGAAGGTTAAGGTCGTGAAGAATTTTATGGTAAGCTCTTCATAAACTGGGAATTGGAACCGAATGAACTAGCTCCACTTAATTTCTACAGCTAGGTTCTCCACCTACTCACGAACTTCTATCCTATCCAATGTTTCGAAGTCAAAATACCTAGGAGCTATAATTTTTATAGAACGAAGGGATCGAAAATTAGTACCTTCCTTCCTGCTGTAAATAGGAAATTGTGCTCTAAAGAGTTTGCTGCTCGATTCCTTCTCCCCCTTCCGTCAACTTATTATTGTCCTTATGGCTCTTGTCGGGTAGTTGCTTGATGCGTGGCATGATCTCGACAGTGGATTGGAAGAATGTGAGGTTGAAAAATTCTAGAGAGATGTAAGAGCAGTTGGATGCTGGAATTCAAGAGAGATAAAGTGAAAATGAAAGTGAAGGTGAAAGTTAAGTAAGAATTGAATATATAGGTGGTAAAAAGGGTGAAAAAGTAAAAATTTCTTTTAAATATTGTGTCCTTACCTTTTTGGTGGCTTGCGGTGTATCACCAAGAGAACTCTCAATTGCAAGCCATGATTGTGACCTACTAGGCCATGGTCATGGCCAGCGTCTGTACCCTAGTACCAAAGTCTTTCTTTTGCTCTTTTTCCAATTCCTTTCTCTTCCACTTCTTAATTCTTTTTCACTTCTCTTATATGCTTGTGTAATCTCCCACACAATTTTAAAATCCTATTCCTCTTTTCACTTTTATTCAACAAACTTCAAAAATAAACTTAACCACATAATTCAACTAATTTACCAAAATTCAACATGAAACTAATTTTTTTTCCATGGGTTACCTCCCATGCAGTGCTTCTTGTAACATCAGTAGCTCGACACTCCTTTTACGCTCAAGGTGGTTCGAATGAATGGTCCAATGGTAGCATCACCAATAATCGCAAAGTCTGAACCTTCACCATAGTACAATTACCAACATCCTTGCAATTTTCTTTACCTTGCATTCTCCTTCACGAGCGCTTCTTTTGGAAAGCATTTGCAGGATCCTCGATGTCTTCCCATTCTCCTCAAGGTTTCGTTTTGTTACGATCCATTAGAGTTTAAGGAGTTCTAAACTCTCTTATAGTCACCTTGAAGGTTAGTTTCTCCTTCCCTACTCTTAGAGTTAGCTCCCCCCCATCTATATCAATAATTGAGCACACGGTGGCCAAGAATGACCGTCTAAAAATCATCGAGGTGTCCTCATCTTCACTGATATCCATAATATAGAAGTCCTTGGAAAGATGAATTTGTCTTCTTTTATCGACACATCTTGTATGATTCCCATTGGTCTATGAGATGTTCTATTGGCCATCTTAATCATAAACTTTGTGGGCACTGACCCTCGTAACCCTAATTTAAGACTGAGAGTGTAGGGCATCACATTTACGCTCACGCCTAAGTTCACGAATGCCCTGTCTATGATGATCTTATTAATAATACAAGGGATGAAAAAGTTCCCTATATCATCCTTCTTCACTATGTTGGGGGTGTCTTCCAATGGTTACTCCTTACCCTTCTCTGTGATGGACTCCTGAAAATTAAGCTTCGATTGCACTAATTCTGTGACGTCCTCGATCATATTTTTCTCAACCTCCTACAACTTCTCTGCTTCCCTCCTGGCATATAATTCCTTCTAAGGAAAAAATTGGTGTAGGAATATCCGTCGAGTTACTTGCACTGATTTGCTCATAGTCTCACTTACAAGGTTTTCTTTAACCAATTGACATTCTCCTTTCTCTTCTTTTTCTAGCTCCTTATCCCAAGTCTGGCTTATAACTATGATACGCTCCTTCGAGTTTGACTTGGTGTTACTTGGAAGAGATCCATTATTCCGAATAGACATTGCCTCTGTGAGTTGCCCTATTTGGACTTCTAAATTATGGATGGATGAGGCGTGATTCTTAGTAACTTGATCAAATTTACTCTTGAGCCTCCTATATGCTTCCTCTATGCCTCCTATCTTGTCTAGAATCCTGTCTAACTTTGAATCCATCGAGCTTATTTTATCCTACTGGAAGCTCGATTGTCCTTAAGGTAGGAACTGTCCTCTAATGTTATTGTTTGACCAGGAGAAATTAGGGTGATTCTTCCACCAGGGGTTATATGTTTTGAAGTAGGGGTTCTTACCCTCTCCATATATAAATTATGCCCCTATGTAATTAACTTGCTCTAAGTTATCTTCTTTCATCAGGTAACAATCCATTGTATCGTGATCCACTTAGTTGTACAGCTCACACTTCATTTGTGTGGCCTTTACTTAAGCCGAAGATGACATCTTCATATTACTGAGTTGTCGCATCAAGTTGTAGATCTTAGCTTGCATCTTCGTCATTTGATCAACTGCTACAACTCCCTTCTACTCCCTAAAAGTAGTAGGTTGCCTACCTTTCTCACTCGTCCATAAGCAGTTCGTACTAACTATCTCCTCTGCTTCATCGACAGTCTTTCTCATTAAAGATCCTCTCGATGCTGAATCGATGGTGCCTCTAGTGTGTTGATTCACTTCGCTGTAAAACATCTATAACGGGAACTCCTTGAGTAAGTTACGGTGAGGGAATCTCCTCTGCAGGTCCTTATAATGCTCCCATGCTTCATAAATAGACTCCCTGTCTCCTTGTTGGAAATTGGTAACTTCCTTTGTTATCTTGGTGGTCTTCATCAGCGGGAAGTATTTATCTAAGATCATGTACTAAGTATTCCCAGGACATAATGTTAGTAGGCTTAGTGAATGATGCGAACCCTTCGCTCTATCTCTAAGCATAAAGGGAATTAACCTAATTCTCACTACATCTTTCATCATCTAGTGATACCAAAAGTTATCATAGATCTCAAAAAAACTCACAATGTGAGAGTTCGATTCTTCATTTGTTAGTCAATAAAATTGGATGTTCTACTAAAGCATGTTCAAGAGGGATGGCTTGATTTCAAATGAGAAAGCTTAAATAGGCAGTCTAGCCACTCCTTGGTTCGCTAGATTAAACCTTGGCCTCATAAAATCCATAAAGGTCCTCTGTTATTGTCTCCCAGGGTTAACTTCTTGATCCACTTTTCTTTGAAATTCCTCAACCATTTGTAATTTCTAAATCTCTTCTTCTTCTCGCTGAGCTTTCCTAAAGGATCGTTCTAAATGCATTATATCTAAACCTATCACCTCTGTTGAACGATCGTGGCCTAACTTAGCACTTTCTGTCATGAACGTGGCCCAATGTGCATGATCATGGCTTGGCTACTACTGACTCTTCCTTCTTTGTCACAATCGTAGCTGATGTATTTTAGCCCAAAACTCTTCAAATCTTTACCGTTCTTCCCTGTTTTCCCTGCAATACTAGCACACACATCAAGGTACCTCAAAAATATAACAATTAAGCTTAAAGATTCAAACTAACCTATAAGAAAACACTTAAACACGTAGACTAACATAATTACACCCTAAATGCACACTTAACACTCAAATTCACACTAATTGAATAACAAATCACAACCTAAAACATCATAGAAAGTACAACTATCATATGCATTAGAAAATCTGATAAAGAATAAGTTTATATGTAATCTTGCAAAAGGACCTTTACATACTATTAAATTGTTTCCAGCGTATTTCAGTAATTGATACAAATATCATACAGAATATCATGGTCATGGCATGAAAACAGTGAATTGTGGGGTTTGGATATCGGGAGAATTGATGGATTAGTATGGTAAAATTATTGAGATACTTCAAATTAAGAATGTGCATTGCCAATAAAGCGGAGTGTGATATTTAAGGGCGACCAGTTTGATGCAACTCCGAATGTTGGTAAAAGAAGTGCATAGCCAATGCAATATAATTGAAATCAACCAGAGAAGAAGATTTTGACTATTTGAGTCTTTCGTGTTGGCAATGCAAGTGATCTAGGTGTATTATGTCCTTTTTCCCAACTTATGACGAGATAAGTCAAATTTGTTAGCTGTTTACAAAGTTAAACATAGAGGTGTTTTTTAATTATATAGAAAAGGAGAACAGAGATGTTTATGAAATAAATGCATCTATTACATATGATGATAATGAACCTTTAAACTATCTGAATAATGAATATTTTGAAATTTCATCTGGAGGGAATGAGGAGGGTGAGTGATTTGAAGAGATGAGTTTGGTTTTAATTTTTTAGAAAAGGAAGATGATGATGATTTTGATTTACAATTGATTGCTGATAGAAATTAATTTGTATTTGTAATAGAATATTATATTCAATAAATCAATTATTGAATCAATAATATATTTTTTTTATCGATAGTTTAAGTGTGACAAATTTTAATATTTATAACCTTGATATTACTGCAAATATATCAGTCGTTTATGTAGTACCTAAGGTATCTTTCCCATAAGGAGGATAATTTAATCCTAAAATCTAAGGCTTGACTAAATTTCATAATAAATCTAAATAAACAACTAATGTAGAAACCTAGCCAATCAAACAAACAATATCAAGAATTGAATTCAAAAAATATAAACAGATAGCCATTTTGCATAACCAATCATGAATTAACCTAGAAGTTACCAATTGAGGGAAAGAGGTTTTAAATCTAAAATTAATGAAATTCTAATCAACTGTGGAATTATTGAATTATCGAGTCTAGACAGTCCTAAAGTAGATTACTTTCTCTCAAGTTATAATCTTTAACCCTAATTAATAATCCTTAATTTAAATTATTTAATTGTAATCTCTCAATTTCCAATTAACCCAAAACCTAAATTAGTTCTGAAATTGTCCAATTACCTACTGGAAACCTATGTTTAATCACTCATTGCACGATTTCACATGTTTGATTCAATTCTTGTATCTCAAACTACCTAATTCTCGTTGGCCTAATTTGATGATATTCAACTAGGCTCACCCTCTCAGTTTATTATGGAATTATTAAGAATAGATATTGAATCATAAATAACTCAATAAAATCACAACAAATCAGATTTCATTAACATCAAAGATAAAGTCACAAAATTGAGTTGAGACAATAATCGACATTCAACAAAACCTATTCTTGACAACTATCTCAATTTTATACATAAATAAAACTAAAATAAATTTGAAAATACACTTGGAATAGATTGATGGAGGTAGTGACAACAAAAAACAGCTTGTTTTGGGAAGTACATCGTGCCAAGTTTTTTCTCTATGTCTCTCTTCCTTCATCTCCTTCCTCAAATCTCTTGATATGCTCTCTAGAGTTTCGGAATTCACTGATGTAAAAAAGCAACTCCTCTATTCTTTAATATTCTATTTATACCTTGGAAGCCCTAGGGTTGATTCTAGGTCGAAACACTTTGAAAAGTCCCATGAAATTTGAATTTTTAACTGTTTTTGTGTCTGCCTGATGCAAGCCATGATCGTGGCCCTACCTATCATGATCATGACTAGTGCCTAACTCTCTCTGCTATAATCGTGGCCTAAAGTGCACGATCGTGGTCTTGTTTAGGGCTCTCTATCATGATCGTGCCCAAAGTGCATAACTGTGACTAGGGTCCTACTGGAACACCTCTTTTTGTCACGATTAGGCCATGATTGTGGGCCATGGTTTTGGTCTAAAACTCTTCGAAACTTCTCCGTTCTTAGTCGTTTATCCTAAAACACTATCAAACACATCAAGGTACCTTAAAAATATTAACATTTAAGCTAAAAGACTTAAATTAACCCATAAAAAACACTTAAACATATAAATTAACACAATCCTAACATAAATACACGCTAAACACTCATTTTAACACAAAACACATAACAAATTAAAGCCTAAAACACGATGCAATTCATAATTATCAACATCCCCACACTTAAATATTTGCTTGTCCTCAAGTAAACAAAATAAAGAACACATTATACTCAAGCACACAATGCAATAATGAGACAATGGCTTCTACTTCATGAAATAAATTTAATCTTAAGCACAATCATTCAATTTATATCAAATCATTAGCATGCAAAATTTGTGTCTAGGGGATCTGAACTAAATATACAACTTAGTCAAAATCTAAGTGTTAATTTATTTAACCTTTTCACTTGCACACATACATTAATAATTCTTTGGTCCTTCAAACTCTATAACTGTTCCTAAATACATTTTCATGAAAAGTAACATGGAGGCATATATTTGTGATGCGTGTCGATCTAGTTACTCGACTATTATCCCTTTTTCAACTAGCTACTAGCTCTATTGATAACTTGAAAGTTAGCAAAATAGTGATTTATTTAACAAAATTTTAAACAAAAATTTTTTATTGCAATTTATTTCTTACCTTGTTGCTTTAGCTACTCGTTTTCATGCAAAATACTAGTTTAGATGCTTAAGTTGAAAGGCCTCAAATTATGAATGAATGTGACAATCTAGAGGGTGCTAAACTTACATTAAATCCTAACTAAGCTATATGTTTATTCAAAGAACCATAATTCACTCATTTTGTAAGCTAATGATTATCCTAATAGACTGTGTTAAAAATTAAATAAATTTCACTCCATCTAAGCCATTGACACATTCAAACAATTCACAAAATGTAACCTAATAACTATTGTACAATATGCAAAATCACATTCAAAAGAAAAACACATAATCTCTTCCCACACTTGAACAACACATTATCCTCAATATGAGAAGGGAACACATAACACATAAAAGACAAGAAAAGATGAAATTTAAAGTAAACAGAAATTAAATTAAATAAACATAAAAGAAAAATAGAAATGAAAGGTAATTTGAACAAGAAAAATTCGGGTTAGAAAACAGTCTTATAGAGATGAAGGCGATGATGGTCCCCTAAGAGTTGACACAAAATACTAACATTTTGTTGAAAACAAATCTACTACGCCTAACATTTTCAAACAAACTTTTAAATGCACTAGTTTATGGTCCTTAGCTTAACCTTGCGTCCATGAACGCATCTTAATTCTCCAGAGATAAGGAAATCACTTCTTTATTTTTAGGAATTGCTCTTCCAAAATATGGCTTGCAGTGATGCCCATTGACCTTAAAAGTCTCCTTATTAACATTTCCCAGTTTGAGCTCTCCATGATCAAAAACCTAAATGATCGTAAATAGTCCACTCCATCTAGACTTCAACTTCCCTAGAAATAGTATCAACCATGAATTATATAGCAGAATAGTGTCTCCTACTTTGAATTTGTTATGCTTGAAACAAGCATCATGCCATTTCTTAACCTTTTCCTTGTAAAGTTTGGTGTTTTTAAAGCATTAAAATAAAACTCTTTAAGTTCGCCCAATTATAGAAGTCTATTTTTTTCAACTTGTTTCTAATCAAAATTTAATGCTCTAATTTCCCAGTATGCTCTATGTTTTAATTCGACCAGAAATGTCAAGCTTTCCTATACATGAGCCTATAAGGAGTTATTCCATTGGGTGTTTTAAAAGCTATCTGATTGGCCCATAATGCATCATCTAGCTTTGTTTCCCAATCCTTTTTGAATTTGTTCACTTTCTTTTCCAGAACTCGTTTAAGCTCGTGGTTAACAACTTCCACTTGGCCGCTGGTCTGCATAAGGTAAGCTATAGCAACTCAGTGGTGCACTCCATATCTTTTGAAGAGAGCATCAAAAAATCTGTTGCAAAAATGTGTGCCTCCATCACTTATTATTGTATGTGGCACCCTAAACTGGTTAAATAGCCTTTTAATGAACTTCTACACTATCTTCCCATCATTGGTTAGAGATGCTACTACTTTAGCCCAATGTGAATCATAATCAACCCCCACTGAAATATACATATTCCCCATTGAAGATGGGAATGGACCCACAAAATCAATGCCCCAGACATCGAAGACTTCTACTTCTTGAATGTTGGATAAAGGCATTTCTTCCCTCTTAGAAATGTTACCTATTCTTTGGCATCAATCACATTGTGCCACGTAAGTCTGTGCATCCTTAAACAATTGTGGCTAATAAAATCCACTCAAATATTTGAGCTGCCATTTTGTTGGCTCCATAATGCCGAACATACTGACCTTTATGATATTGCTTTAGAACATCTAAAATTTCTTCATCTGGAACACAACATCACATTATCCCATCTACACAAGCTCTATATAGGGTTGTTTCATCCCATATATAATGGTTACAACCATACAGGAACTTCTTCCTTTATTGGTAAGAGAGATCTGACATAAATTTACTATTGGAAACATAGTAGGCGATATCTGCAAACTAGGTTATAGCCAAGCTCTCAAGTAGCATCAAAGTTTCAATGGGAAATTTTTGTTAATGTCATTTCTTTGCTTGCAGTGCCCTCCCTTAACTATGGAGAAGTGGTCTGCACCCACATTTTCTGCTCCCTTTTTATCTCTCACCTCTAAATCAATTTCTTGCAAAAGTAACACCCATCGAATGAGCATAGGATTTGCATCTTTCTTGTTGAAAAGATATTTTAGTGTCACGTTGTCAGTAAATATAATTACCTTTAAACCTAAAAGATATTTTTGAAACTTATCATACTTGTACACTATTGCAAGTATTTCCTTTTCTGTAGTGGTGTAATTCCACTAGGGTCCTGCGAGAGTCTTACTGGCATGGTAGATTGCATGCAACTTCTTATCTTTTCTTTGGCCCAAAACATAACCTATGACTTGGTCACTTGCATCACACATAATTCAAACGAAAGTGTCCAGTCTGGTGGTGATAAAATTGGTGCTGATATTAATGCCACCTTTAAGGTGTTGAATGCAGACATACACTTACTATCAAACAAGAAGGAAACATCCTTGACTAAAAGGTTTGTCAAAGGTCTTGCAATTTGCGAACCTTTTACATTGCTTGGCGGTGGAAGTTTCTCTATCACCTCTATTTTTGCTTTGTCAACTTCAAATCCCTAATGTGAGATCTTATGTCCTAACACTATCCCTTATTATACCATAAAATGACATTTCTCCCAATTCAGCACTAAGTGTGACTCTGCACTCCTCTAAAGAACTCTATCCAAATTAGTCAGACATATGTTAAAAGAATCTCCAATGACTAAAAAATCATCCATGAACACCTCTATTATGTCTTCTATCATGTTAGCAAAGATGGACATCATACATCTCTAAAATGTGATTGGGGCATTCCAAAGTCCTAAAGACATCCGTCTGTACATAAAGGTACCGTAGGGGCAAGTGAATGTGGTTTTCTCTGGGTCATTAGGGTAGATGAAAATCTAATTATAGCCCGAGTATCCATCTAAGAAGCAACATAATGAATGGTCAGCTATCCTTTTTGTCATCTAGTCTATGAATGGGAGAGGAAAGTGATCTTTCTTAGTCACTGAATTGAGTTTGCAATAATCTATACGTACTCTCCATCCTATGACTACTCTTGTTGAAATTACTTCTCAACTATCACTTTCTATCACTATCATTCCACCCTTTTTAGGTACATATGGTACTGGGGTAACTCATTCACTATCAAAGATAGGATAAATTATCCCTACATCTAGGAGTTTTATGATCTCCTTCTTGACCACCTCCTTCATGTTAGGATTCAGTCTCCATTTACACTCCCTTACTATTCTACATCCATCCTCTAAATCTATTCGGTACATGTGGACATTGGGGCTTATTCCTTGAATGTCAACAATCTACCTTCCGATGACTTTCATCCACTTCTTAATAAATTATGCCACCTTACTTTCTTGCTTTTCATTTAGTTGGCTGGAAATTAAAATTGGTAATGTTTGACCTTTACCAAGAAAGGTATACCTAAGGTTTGCAAGTAAAGGCTTAGGCTCTAATGTTGGAGGTTTCTCCAAAGATGGTGGTGCGGGTGCTTCAGTTTGGACTAATTTGTCTTAATGCACTTGAACATCTACCTCCTCCATCTCATCATCTCCTTTAGATTTAGGATTCTGATCTTCATTGTCAGCGTCTGCTTCCAATGACTGCACTTCTGCTATGCAACTCTCAACTTGTTCTCACAAAATTTGATCCATAATTTCAACTTTCATGCATGCGCTACTCATTGTTGGATTCTTTAAGGCTTTATTAATATTGAATTTAACCTGATCTTTGCCTATTTGAAATGTTAATGTCCCTTCATGAACAATAATTATGGCCTTTCCTGTGTTCATAAATGGTCAACCTAAGATTAGTGGGCAATTCTTATCTTCTTCAAAGTCCAGAACCATAGAATCTATTGGAATAATGAACCTTTCCGCTTGCATCAAGATGTCTTCCACTGTTTCGTACAGTCTCATAATATATTGGTTAATCGACTAAATTAGAATTAAAGTGGGCTTGACCTCTCCCAGTCCCGATTTCTTGAATATCGAAAAAGGCATAAGATTGGTACTAGCTCCCAAATCACACAAACACTTCGCAAATTCTAATTCACTAACCACATAAGGTATTACGAAACTTCTTAGATCTTTCAATTTCAAAGGCATTTCATTGGTGACTATTGAGGTGCAAGTGCTAGTTAGAGCTACAGTTTAATTATTTTCCCAACTATGCTTCTTCGATAATATATCCTTTAAAAATTTTGCATACTTCGGCATGTGTTCTAACACCTTAATAAAGGAGAGAATGATTTATAGTATCCTTAACTTCTCAACGAACTTTTCAAATTGTTCATCTAACTTCTTCTTTTGTAATCATTGAGGAAAAAGAACCTTGGGTTGATACGGTGGAGGTGTAACATAAGGAGGATATTCGTTCATGTCCACTTCTTTCTCCTTTTATTGATTCTTCTCAACTAGCTTGGTGGGCTCCTCTATTTTCCTTATGGGTAGCTCAAGTTCCTTCCAACTTCAAAGTGTAACAACCTTTAGTTGCTCCTTTGACTTTGATCCTGAAGTACTAAGTATGTTTCCCAAATTTTACATAGAAAAGGCATTTGATAATTGATTCACTTGGGCTTCTAGATTGTAGATTGAGGAAGCACGGTTCTTAGTGACTTACTCAAATCTATCTTCTAGCTTCTTTTGTGCATTATCTAAAGTTCCAAGCTTATCTAAAATCTTGTCCAATTTTGATTCCATCGAGTTTTCCTTATTTTACTGAAAGCTCGATTGCTCTTGAGGTATGAACTTTAGATTAGGGTAGTTCTTCCACCTGAGGTTGTACATATTAGAGTAGGGATTGTTACCCCCTCCTCGTCCATATTGCACTTCCATGTAGTTCACTTACTCCTGATTGTCTTCTTTCATTAAGTAGCAGTCCATGGTGTCATGGTCTAGTTGTCCATAGAGCTCACATTTTAAATGTACAACCTTCACCAAGGTTAAGGATGATGCCTTCAAACTATTGAGCTATCGTGTCCAATTGTCGATCTTTGCTTGCATCTCAATAATTTGATCAACCACGATGATTCCCTTCTACTCTCAAAAAGTAATCAGTTGCCTACCTTGCTCGTTTGTCCATAAGTGGCTATTGCTCGCCATCTCCTTTGCTTCATCGACTGTCTTCCATATTAAGAATCCTCTAGAAGCTGCATCAATTGTACCTCTAATCAATGGGTTCACTTCATTGTAAAAGATTTGCAAAAGGAACTCCTTCGGTAGGTTATGGTGTGGTCACTTCCGTTCCAGGTCCTTATATCTTTTCCATGCTTCGTAAATCGACTCCGTGCCACCTTGTTGGAAATTGGAGATTTCCTTTATAATCTTCATTGTTTTGGTCACTAGGAAGTACTTATCCAAAAAGGTACAAACCAACTAGTCCTACGTCATGATGGTGGCTGGGCTCAGTGAATGGTACCAAGCCTTTGCCCTATCTCTAAGTGCAAAGGGAAATAGCCTAATCCTAACCGTATCCTCCAACATTTGATAATACCAAAAAAGTATCACAGATCTCGAGAAAATTCATAATGTGCGCATTAGGATCTTCGTTCTCCAATTTGTAGAATTGAACATTCTACTGAAGCATATTGAGAAGTGCAGGTTTTATCTCGAACGAGGTCACTTGAACAGGCGGCCTAACTACTCCCTGATTAGATGGGTTGAACCCTGACCTTATAAAGTCCATCAGGTTTCATTGTTTTCATCCTTGGTTCGCTTCCTATTCTATATTCCATTGAAATTCCTCAGCCATTGTTGATTTTCCTATCTCCTCGTCTTCCTCTCGCCTAGCTTTCCTAAAAGCTTGTTCTAATCATGTGATATTAAAATCTAATGCGTCTGCTGCACGACTCGAACCTTCCTTGAATTTTGTGTTCATACAAGAGCACAATTTTGAAATAAAATGAAAGTAATGAAAACAAAAATTAAAAACTAGTCTGTCTTAAACTATAAAACTAAATTTCACCTTCTTGGCAACAACGCTGAAAACTTGATCGACAGTTTACATGTGACAAATTTTAATTTTTATATCCTTGAAATTTTCATAAGTGCACGGGTTCTTTGCGTAGTATCTAAGGTATCATTCCTGTGAGGATGGTAATTTAATCCTAAAATCTAAGGCTTGACTAAATTTCACAATAAATCTAAATAAACAACTAATGCAGAAACTTTACCAATCAAATAAACAATATTAAGAATTGAATTTAGAAAATATAAATAAAGAGCAATTTTGCACAACCAATTACAAATCAACCTATAAGTTACTAATTAAGAGAAAGGGAATTGAAATCCAAAATTAGTGAAATTCTAATCAATTATGGAATCACCGAATTATCAGGTGTAGATAGTCCTAAGGTAGATTACTCTCTCTCAAGTTTTAATCTTTAACCCTAATTTATAATCCCTAATTCAAATTATGAAATTGTAATCTCTTGATTTTCAATTAAGCCCAAAACCTAAATTAGTTCTGAAATTGTCCAATTACCTACTGAAAACCTATGCTCGATCTCTCTTTACACGATTTCACCTGTTTGATTCAATTCTTATCTATTAAACTACCTAACTCTCGTTAGCCTAATTTGATGGTATTCACTTGGCTCACCCTCTAGGTTTATTACCGAATTATTATGAGAAGATATTGAATTACAAAAAACACAATAAAATTACAATAAATCTGGCTTCATTAATATCAAGGATAAAATCTCGAACGTGAGTTTAGACAATAATCGACATTCAACAAAACCTATTCTCGATAACTACCTCAATTTTATACACCAATAAAGTTGAAATAAATTGGAAAATATGCTTGGAACAGATTAATGAAGGCAACAACGGTGGGAAACCACTTGTTCCAGGAAGTACTTCACGTTAAGCTTCTTCTCCGTGTCTCTCTTCTTTCATCTCCTTCCTTAAATCCCTCGATATGCTCTCTAGGGTTTAAGAATTGACTGATGAAAAAAAGTTGCTCCTCTATTCTTTAATGTTTCTTAGGCTTGATTCGGGGTCAAAACGGTCCGAAAAGTCTCACAAAACTTGATGTTTTCAGTTATTTTTGTGTCTACCTGATGTAGGCCATGATCGTGGCCAGTGTCTAACCCTCTCTGTCAAGATCGTGGCCCAAAGTGCACGATCATGGCCTGTTTCAAAGCTCTCTGTCATTATCATGCCCAAAGTGCACGATCGTGGCCTGAGTCATATTGGCACGCCTCTTTCTATCACAATCGTAGCATTGGGCCATGGTTTTAGGCCGGAACTCTTTGAAACTTCTCCATTCTTAGCCATTTACCCTAAAACACTAACAAACACATCAAAGTACCTAAAAAATTAACATTTAAGCTCAAAGACCCATACTAGCACATAAAAAACACTTACAGGCTGTTTGGAAACCTTTGAATTGAATTCATTAACGAATTGGATTCAATTACATTAATGAGATTGAATTGAATTCAATTT
>JAOSBN010012627.1:0-18206 GCA_027563595.1 Erythroxylum suave | reverse complement strand
GTTTCATACCGTGGAGCATGCGTGAGCTTGAGTTGCTTGCCCTTTGTTGTGTGGGTTTGTGTTTATTTTCAATAGGATAGTAATAGCTAATAGAATGAGAATCGTTCCATCACTCAATTTTCCCGCCCAAGGTCAAGCGTGTGCTTCTTCTATCTCCGTCTCCGTTGTGTGACATTGGTGTTCTGACGAAGCTATCTGAACTCCTATCTCCTATCGACACAGGGTTCTTTGCAACTTGCTCTAGGATACTGATCGAGGCTCTTGATCCCCAGTCTTCAGCTGTCGCTTCCTCACGACCTTCTTCCGGTCTCGAACATCTGCCCCTGTCGCCTCTACGTTTGCAACGCCGTTCATGTGCATTGAATCTGTTGTACATACATCTACCACATTAATTTACATGTTGATGACCTCACCTTCCTCCCTGGCTCAGGTGACTAGCGACTCTCCCACCCCCCTTCCTCGCAATTCATTTCCTTATGTAGACTTGGCTTTGCCGTACGGCTTCGCGGGCTTGCGTCTGTGATCGGTGTTCAGCCATGCAGACGGGACATCGGCAGTCTAGACAGAGAGGCTGGATGGCGTGAGCGTTGCAGATCTTGCTGATGGTTACGGGTGGAATTACTACGTGATTCAGTGAGTTCGAATTGGGTGGAGAAGAGAAAGACGTACGTCTGCGACAGACCAGGCAGATGCGTTGGAAGAGGTCGGAGCGTTCCATGGGCACGCTCGTGAGTAGGTGTGGCGAGTGGTTAGGTGTGGATGATTGTGATTGTCTGAAGTGTCTGCGTGGGTTTGTCATGTTCAGCGCGTTCCAGGGGCTGGAGAAGCCGTGGGAGGAGAAGTCTGGGTCGCCCAGGTGACATGACGCCGTTCGGTGTCGGCCGGCGAGATAGCAGTTGTTGCACCACCAGGTGCCTCGTGGTCCTCCTACGGTGTCGCCGGACCACAGGTGTTGTGCTGGTCGCGTTAGGCTGGTGGCCTGGGGGAAGGGGTTGTCCTTACTTGATTGACAGCCGCGGCAGGTTGGTTCGGTCATGTTGAGGCGTTCAGTTGGCGAATTGTTGAAGTTGTCGAGTGGAAAGTCAGGATCAATTGAGATGGACGACATTGCCGTGGTCGCAGAGGATCACTTTTGATATTCAACCGTCTCGGGAGGCTTTTTCACGGTCAGCTGAAATGGCATTTCTAGAAATCACCGCCACAATGTCCTCGCGATGAGGACAATGACTGTTATTCTGAGCGATGTCATAACGATCGAGTGTCGCCTTCGGTCATAGGCTTGGTCTCTTATTGTGCTTATGCACTGGGATGAGCGCAGTGTCACAAATTGGGTCAGTACAAGGCTGCATGAGACGCGCAGTGCACGCATCGACCTACCAGCCTGGCTCTAACGCTGTCGGAGAGGGCCGTGGGCGCGAGAGGGTTGCAGATGATACACATTTTACTTGCGGTGTAAGGAGCTATAGACCTGGCAAGGCTGTAGACAGCTGGAAAATACTCTTCCGCGACCTATCAGGTCAAAGTGTTTGAGGTGTGTCGACCAGTCAGACTGCTTGTCGCTGGCATCAATCCCTGATAGAGCGGTGTGGTGTCAATGAGGACCTCAAGGCTGTGGTCAGCACCGCCTCAGCGTCACAACGTTTAAACCTCGTCTGTTGGCAAATGACGACCGGAGGTCACGAATGAGAAATGTCCGACTTTTTCGTCACAACGTTCTACCCTGCATACTGGTGGCACTAACGCACGACCAGATGGCACGATGATGTCGTTGAGGCGTTCAGTAGACGTCTGTGTGAACGTTCACGAAGGGCTGGCTGTGTTCTCGACAAAAGTGCGGGGGCCCGCCTGTGCTTGGTCTGGTGTTCGATCATGCAGCCTCGTAGCAGAAGGCGTTGATGCAGCCCTACAGTGCGATAAACGAGTCCATCCGGGGGTGGTAGCAACAACCCAGACGAGTATTTGCGGTGCGCGATTTGATTTATCAGCACATCGGCCGATCAAGTCCACCTTTTTGAGAATAGCCGGATATACAGCGGGCTCTTTTACCCGTGGGGAGATCGACAGCATGAATACAGTTTCCAGCAACGAAAACCACCAGCTGATCCGTCTCGGTAGCAGCTGGTGTGGTGTGTGCACACATGTGAAAAGGCGACACGCCTGTGTTCGAGAAATATCTTTCTTGTCCGTCGGATTTAAGGCTGGCCGGGCAGGGGAAATGTGCGGCGCGGGTGATTGGCTCGCTGGAGGAGGATGAGGGCAATCTTGTCGATCGGGTTGGCGAACTCGGCGAAAAGAAGGTTTGGGCGCACAAACACAAAAACATTGGTGACTCAAAATTCACGGTAGCGGACGTCATGCGACGAATGATAGACAGTGATGGGATTACGCTGCAGCAGTAGGCCGCATGAGACGAGCAGGGCGCAGTCGAATAGGATGCACAACACCATGGCAGCAGATGGCAGGCCGCG
Source organism: Erythroxylum suave (assembly GCA_027563595.1). Classification (NCBI taxonomy): domain Eukaryota; kingdom Viridiplantae; phylum Streptophyta; class Magnoliopsida; order Malpighiales; family Erythroxylaceae; genus Erythroxylum; species Erythroxylum suave. The sequence goes on along the minus strand of JAOSBN010012627.1, from coordinate 15,738 downwards.
CGACTGTGTGGAGAAGCAGCAAGCAGTAACGTTCGAGCTTGGCCTGAAGAGTCGGCAGCGCGGCAGAGCAGCAGCCTCTCTCTCTTCCCGGCCCTCGGTGCCTGTAACTGCGTATCCGTGCTCTCCTGTGCAGCAGCGACTAGCGACGCTTTAGGGCACTTGTCGGCATGAACCCTGTCAGCTTCGGGGGACGTGCCACCCCACCGTCGTATTCGCTGGTGCGTTCTAAATTCTGCCTTGCCGTATGCCAGATTGAGGTGCAGCTGGAATGCCGGTCGCAAGGGCCGTCGCTGTGTCTGCCACCGGCAAGTCCGTTGCGAAATTCCAGAGTGAGGGCACTTCTGTTGTTTGTCCTTTACTGGCGCGTTATCGCACGCAGAGTTCGTGTGTATGCAGGAAGGTTGGCAGTGAGAGAGAGCAGGGGAGACGGTGGAATGTTTAATCTCGGAAGGCTCCAAAGTGCATTGCCGTTGGCACCACTGGCGCGTCGCGGAGTTGCAGCGTGAGAACTGGGCCCATCTGTCGTAAGGCGCATTTATGAGTCAGAGGCCCCTTCGGGCTTAGACGAGTTTCCGTTAGCGCCGAGCTTGGCAACTGCGGTTCGCTCTCACTCCCTCCACGCTGCGCTGTCCCCAAAGTCACGAGCACACATAAGCGACTTCTTACCCGTCGTTGCCTGAAATTTTTCCTTTCCCTCTTCTCTACCTATACCACACTATCTTTACACAGCAACATCAGACAGACTTCAAGGAAATGGAGTCATTCTGATCACCCTGTCACGCTCGCCAACTATCTCTGCGTCACAGCCAGATAGTCACCGCCACCATACCCAACCACTACCCCTCCACTCATCTTAACTCCCCCACTACACAGTCTCTCTCCGGAGATACTGTAGACTACGACCTCGTCGCTTCGCGTCCGAGTTCAGTGCTTTCACCAGCAACCATTCCGCAGTCAAGCTTCCACGCTTTCACCACGGATAACCAGTCGAAATGGAGTTCTACCCTCTCATCTCAGGCTGCTTCAGCACCGAAACTACAGCACAGCTTACCACAACAAGACTTTCAGTTGTTCGAGAACCCGACCCACCAGCCGGCCTCTCTGCTCTCGCCCTCTCCGGCGACATCCAGTACTCCCCTTAGTAGATACACCTCACAACCCCGTCGACAACTCGCTCCTGCCTTGTCCCCGGCGCAATTACACGTTTCTACTAGTCCACACATCCTCAACAACTACCGGTCTTATCAAAGTCCTTTGCACTTGCAACAACAGAGACAATCACATCAACAGCGCGTAGCTCGTCTCCAACGACAGAGACCACCCGTCCCACTGTTTCACGAGTCTTCAACTACAACCGATAACTACTCTCCCATCACTGCTCCACGTCGTAGAGTCCAATCAGCATCGAACCTACAAGGTACACCTCATTCACAAGTGTCTCGGCACTCAACGCTAACACGTATAGATCCAAACATGGCGTCTGTGTTCGACAACATTTCCTTCTCGGGCAATGCCTATCACGAGGATCTGTTTACAGACCTCGGTGACGGCATGTCTATGAACTTCAGCAATGAGTCATCCTTTGAGGACATGCAGCATCACACTGTTTCTCCTCAGGACCTCTTTGCTGAAGACTTCGCCACTTCAGCACCTCCATCCACAGCGTTCCCACCATTGAACACCCCGGGCTCTGAGTTCCTTGACTCGCCCGCCCTCACTGGTGGTCTCGACACTACTCCAATGGATGCGTTCCTCGAACTTGGTGGTGCTGAAGTTGAGCAATGGCCATCGTTGTTCCCTGAGGAGGCCACTGGTCAGTTTGCCAAGCCAGCCAGTACCTCTCCTGCTATCGTTCAGAACAACAGCTTTGACTCTCTTACCAACATGCCAACCGCTGCAGCAGCAGCTCCTCCTATGGCTCGACAGAAATCTTCTCCAGGTCGCCCGCCAATGACCCCTGCTCATCTTCGAAAGCACTCTTTGACTTCTGGTATTGTCAAGGCAAGCGCCAAGCCTCGCAAGTCTCTCCCAGATATCATGATTGACTCAGAGGATGACAAGGAGACCGCCAAGCGGAAGAAGAACACTGCTGCTGCACGAAAGTCACGAGAGAGGAAGATGATGATCGTCGAGTCTCAGGCGGCCGAGATCGAGCGATTGAAGGCCTTGGTTTATGCTCTCGGCGGTAACCCGGACCCAGAGGCGTGACTCTGTCGCCATGCGACAATCATTTGTCCTCATTCACATTGTTCTACGACATTTTCGGACAGATAAATGAGAAGTCCGTATCGGACACTGCTTGATGTTGCCACTGATGACTGCATTAGCACATCATGGACATTCAAGTAAAGCTGTTGCTACACAAGGTGTAGCTGCAAAACAGCCTGCGGTGAGAGGGTAGAACTGAGGCCAGAAGGGCTGTTCTCACCCTTTCTCGCAAACAATTTCCGCTTGTTCAAATTTTCATACTGGCGAATGGACTTCGGAGTATGGGTTCTGCAATTTTCATGATGACATTTATGACCAGCTGTCGATGACATCCTGTCTCCAGCCAACATGACTTGGATTCTTAAAAGTTGTTTTGATCTTGTCTTCTTATGACCGCTTCGCATCTCAGTACACGTTGCCTATTCAATTACTTCAACGGCCATCAACACGCTCGATCACGTTGTGCACAGTATCATCATCGCCCTCGTCTTGACGGCACAAAAGATGTTTGATGAACAACGACGCATCGCACTTCATTTCGTATCTTCGACTTTTAATATCGGCCGGTTCTGACTGTCTCCCACGCTATCACCAGAGCAACCACTGCAAAAGGACAAAAAACAAGTTATTCTCAATTTCAATATGATGGGAGCTGGTAGCTGGGATCGTACTCGTGGCCAATTTTGTGTATTTTTGTGTAATTTCTTTTCAGATCGAGTCGTGTTGAAGGATCACATTCCCTCTCACGCAAATGGATATCGGTTAGTCTTAGTGATGATAGTATTCTATCGCTCTGTCCTAGGACATTGAGCCAAATGAGATTGGATTTTCGTCTCTAATCAACTTGTCTTCTTGTAGTCTCTTGTAGTAATTCATATCAATGACGAGTACTGCCATTCATACTTTCGACTTGAATCCTTGCATGCGTATCCTCTTACAGAGGAGTGTTACTGTTATCCATCACCAAAAACTACTGAGCCCAAGCTTCGCCCTGGTAGAGAATACCTGCACCGCATCCATCCGAATACACTCTATCTCACTATCTTGCAGCAGCACAACGCGGTCACAGTATCGTGTCATGGTTTCGACGACTTGACGGACATTCTAGTATGTATTCAGACGTTCTTTAGCGTACGTACACTACATGGGCACAGGAGAGAAAACGAGACAGTGACGGGAGGTTTGAATGGTAGGGAGATACTTATCTTCCCCCGCTTCGTGGTTTAGTATTCTGCTACAGAGGAGTGATGGTACACACCGACCAGGACACATTCACACAGCCGCGTTGGCGCATCAGACTCGTTCGGCCAGGCCCGGCACGATAAGTTCATACGTACATTGAGAATGCTACTGCTCGATCAACGAGTCGACGGCCTTCAACAAGGCCCAAGGTCCTTTCGCGTCGTACTGCTCCTTGAGAGAACTCTTAAGCTGCTCCTCGCCGTCCGCGCCGTCTTGATCTTGGTCTCTTGCGCCACCCGAGACGACTCGCTCCCACGCTCGGTGCAGGTCTTCTTCCAGGATCTTGTCCAGCAGGCCTTCCACCACGTACCAGTGCTCCCTGCGGTTTTCGTCGCCGATGCGTTCGTCCAAGCTGTACGTGTGGTAAGAGTAGCCGCCCGCGTTGTCTTTGCCGTAGCCGAAGCTCGTGGCGGACGCTTTTCGCATTTCTCTTCCTTCTTCGTTGTCGAACGTTGCTCGTGCGTCTGCTAGTTCTTTGGCCAGTTGTGTGCTTTCTTGGCTGGCCCAGTGCATCTGTCGGCGCAGGAGGCGGTAGTATTGTGACGGAGGTAAAGAGCGTTCGTACTCGTCCATGCCGTCGTAGACATCGGCTGGGTAGTATTCCGCCGATACTGGTAGGACGAACTGCGTACTGTCGAGAGGCACTGCATCTTTCAATTCTGGATCCGCGGCTTCGGTGGTTGTTAGGTGCGCAAGCTCCGACGCAAGGATCGAGTCAGGGTTGGTATTGCGCTCGGCTGCTAGACTTTGGCGAGTAGGGAGCGGTGGTAACTCGGAGATGATGCTGCCTCGTTTCTCGCCATTCGGGCCAGAAACGAGCAATTTGATGCGTTTGAGAGTCCCATTCGCGCCGTGTGCTCCAGTACTTATGCCTCCGGTATGGCCTCTTGGGACAGGATCGGAAGGTCGTAGTGCTTCAGTCTCGTGGACGGTTCGCATGTGTTTGGCCAAAGCATCACTTCTGGTGAAAGACCTATCACATTCAGGCAAAGCGCACAGGAAAGGCTTCTCTTTCGTATGACTGCGCATGTGCGCTTTTAATGCATATGCAGAAGTATGTGGCATGCTCTTTCGATTGCAACCTTCCCACTCGCAATAGTATTTTTTCTGTCTTGGTGGAATATGGACGTTGTTGATATGATCAACTAGCCTGTCCATATTGTGCTGCTCGCGATCTGTACAACCAGTCCACTGACATCTTGTGACTTGGACGTAATCTGCCATTTCTGGGTCTTGTGGGTTCGCTTGAGCAGCTGCGTATGCAGTGCTTAACGGATGAGTTGGTCCTAGATGAGCAAAGCTTGGAGATGTGGGTACACTTCCGCTGCTATCAGAAGAAATGCTTCCTGTCGGACTTCGAGGAGGTTGGAGAGCGGATTGAGGAGTTGCATGGTCGTATGTAGACATGCCAGTGCGACGTCGCTTTGCTGGAGGCATGTCTAGATGTCGTGGTGTTGACGTTGATGGGGTCATTGAACCATCAGACGGAGCGTCAGACATTGTGGAAGCGTTTGAAGCGGAGCGACTGCGATTCATTGCCGCTTCGTAGTCATAGGGTACCTCGATAGAATCGATGTCTGATAGGGGCGAGCCCGATTCCGGGCTATATGTGTCGGCCATGTTGACGGGTGAGCGAACAGTGAACTTTCACTGAAATGCAACAATCTCGTTGCGGCAGGAACAGGAGCGATCGCTGTTGCAATTGAGCACAGCCAGGAATTGCCAGGTGGACGCGTTTGACGCGCCTTATAGTACAAGACGCCGCCAGCAAAGTGGACGACGAGAGGGGAAGGATGGGTTGTGTTTCCCTTGTGCAATTCCGCAAATGGAGGATCACCTCGTGGTTCGGCCAACTTTCCTCAATCTGCGATGTAGGTAACACCAAGCATGTTTTTAGATAGAGCTGTTCTTGCACTCATACAACCTCTATGGCGAATGTGTACACATGCATCCGCCCTGGGAGTGAGTGTTGGAGGTCTCACGTCATGTTTTGTGTCTATCGTTATACGTTCAAGTTGTTACACGGTATTATGCGTTGGAATATCCGGAGCCGCCCTTTCTCTCCCATTGGACAGGAACACTCAGTCCTCGTTGATACCCTTTGCCGGCTTCCACTCGAAGTGATGCTTTCCAGCTTTCGGCTGCCCAAGCCCTTCACTCTTCAGATCAAACATGTGATTGCCAAAGTAATCCAGTTCCGCCTCCATGAATTGTGTTGGAAGTTCTGTCGAGCTGCTGTACTTGTAGTATTCTAATCCCGCACTTATGGCTGGAATGTACTGATCTGACTCAATGCTTCGTGCGACTGTCTTCTTGAGACCTGGGTAAGCCCTGGTGAGTTCTTTGGCAATGATCGGATCACTGAGCAAATTGTCTTGTTGGGCACCCTCGTTGAACACTTTCTCCAGCATATTTACAATGTGGTCAGATTGAATGATACAACCGCCGCGCCATAGTTGCATGAGAGATGCGAAGTTGAGGTCCCACCCAAAGTCTTTGCTGGCGGCTTTGATGAGGTGCAGACCTTGAACGAACGCCATAAGGAAGCTCGAGTAGGTGGCATCTTTGAGCAACTCCAAGCTTTCCTTTCGATCGGAACCGATCTCGAAATGACCTGGCTTCAAGTTCTGGTTGAATGCTTTGTGCACTGCATCTCGCTTAGCAGCGTCGGCGCTGCCACAACGGAAGAGGTGAGCTGCAACGATGATCGGTGCTGGAATGTGCAGTCTTGAGATCTCCTCACACGTCCAAAATCCTGTCCCTTCAGTCTCGTCCACATCTTGAACAACCTTATCTCTGATTTGGCCCAATACATAGTGTCCCTCGCCATCTTTAATCCTGTTGATGTCGACTCCGATGTTGTCCAGAAAGTTTGCGCTTATGGGTCCTTCTTCATTCCACTTCTCGAACACCTCTGCGACCTCTTCGTACTTCATACCCAATCCATTAACCATGATTCCCCAAGACTCACAGAGGACGCTCATCAGTCCTTGCTCGATACCGTTGTGAACCATTTTGACGTAATGGCCACTTCCTCCGGGTCCGACCGGTACGGTACAAGGCTTGCCGGATTTGTCCTTTGCAGCAACTTGTTTCAAAAATGGCATGACTGCTTTTAGCCCCTCCTCACTACCGCCAGGTGAGATGCTAGGACCGTGTCGGGCGCTTTGATACCCGCCTGAAACTCCCATTCCAATGTAGTGAACGCCTGTTGGGTCCAGCTTCTTTTGCCGTCGTTCAGTGTTCTGCCAGTGCTCATTGGAAGCATCCATGATAACGTCGCCCTTCTCGAGATACGGGCCGAGACCTTCCACAGTCTTGTCACCCACATTCCCATGAGGTATGGAGAACACAAAATACTTTGGTGAATCTTTCGAGTCAAGAGCTTCGCATAGAGACTTGTAGTCTGTGTATGGTTTGATCTTGGATCCAAGGTTAATTTTTGCGGCTAGATCTGTCAACTTCTTGACACTCTCCTCGCCTGTCGAGGACGTCAGTCTGTACTTTCTGTGATTTCTGACTGACTGCAAATTCATCAGATCTTGACTGCTGGCACTTACTTGGATCGAAGACATGGACATCGGTACCGTACTCGGCGTAGAGAAGCGACATCATGCCGCCCATGCTACCGGCACCTACCATGCCGAGCTGCGCGGTGTAAGCAGGTCACTCATATCATCAGATAAAACGTAGACTGTACCTTCTTGATCACAGGCTCTCGATTCGTCATCTTGGTGATGTCCTCTGTGAGTATCGGAAGTAGGCAAGCAGCCAATAGAATGCAAGATAACGCAGTGTCTAAGCCGAAGAAGATCAGATGCAGACAGACTGACAGCGCCAATTCAATCTAGGAAAACACAGCCAAGATGGCGTTATCCGAGCAGGCAGATGTTTATCTGGTCTCTGGTAAAGTCACCATAGCGCTTGTATGTCATTCCACTTGTTCCGTGGGGTTCATCATATGTTCGTCACAATCAACCATTTGTGACATCACTGTTGACAAAACTCACACAACATCTTCGGAACCTCGATCCCGAGCAATCGCCTTGGAGAGCATGAGCGATTACTTTGCACGTTGACTTCTGGTAGATTTTGAAAAGAAAAAGGTATTATCTAGTCGCGGATAGCAGACTCGTTAAGGACACTGCGCCAACATGTCCGCCACGTACAAGGGCCAGAAAGTGCCCACATGTTACGCCTCATGCAGCATTGGACACAAAGATGTTCACAACTTGCCAACAAAGCTGGAAGCGATTGCAGCCGCGGGATTCGAGGCCATCGAATTGTCGATGCCAGACATCTTGACTTACGGTGCTGAACTGAAAGGAGTCAAAGAAATCGATCCAAAGGACTATGACAGCCTCGTTGAAGTCGGCAGAGAAATCAAGAAAATAGTCGACAAGCACAGTATAAAGATAGCGATGCTACAGCCCTTTGCGAACTTCGAAGGATGGCCAAAGGGGAGTGACGAAAGAAAGGACGCTTTTGAGAGGGCAGCTGGTTGGATGCGAGTGATGGAGGCTGTTGGTACCGATATGTTACAGGTGAGTTATCGGGACACATTTTGAATGGAACCCGTTTATATTGAGTCTTCTCCAGATTGGCTCATCTGATGCACCGAGCATCTCGTCCAAGATTGAGGATCTGGCTGGTGACCTCGCGGAACTCGCAGATCAGATGAAGCCCAAAGGCTTCAAGATTGCATACGAAAATTGGTGCTGGGCAACTCATGCTCCAGATTGGATTGATGTTTGGCGAATCGTCGAGAAGGCTGACCGATCTAATATTGGTCTGTGTCTCGACACATTCCAGAGCGCTGGTGGTGAGTGGGCCGATCCCACGACCAAGAGCGGTTTGAGAGAAGACTCCACCAAAGACATTGAGAAGGCTTGGAAAGACAGCTTGAAGAAATTGACAGCAACGATTCCTCCTGAGAAGATCTTCATTTTCCAAATATCTGACGCTTATAAGATGGACCCACCTCTGGAGGACAAGAACGCCGAAGACGGGTTGAGACCAAGAGGGCAATGGAGCCACGATTACAGGCCACTGCCTTATGACGGCGGCTATCTCCCTATTGTTGGTTTTACCGAGGCGGTCATGGAAACGGGATTTCGAGGCTGGTTGTCTATGGAAGTGTTTGATGGCAAGGGCCCTGAGAAATATCCCGATGATATGAAACCATATGCACAGCAAGCTATGTCTTCACTGCAGAAGCTGCTGGTGGAAGCTGCAACATGACGATTCAGTGTATAGCTACCAGCATTTCGGAAGGTTGTTCAGGCGACTTGCGTGGTGTTCGAATCTCGGACTGAACAGACACAATCCAATACCTTGCATGACTACAATTTATTTGCGCGTCTTTGTGCCGACCAGAGTTACCGTGTCTACATACATGCCGGAAGTGCCAGTGCTAGGCATGGATCAATCTCCTTCGAAAACACTGCAAGCCCAAGTACAACACAGCTGTGCAAGACTTGGGCAGTAGCTTTTCTGGGTTGCGGTCAATGTTGGTGCTCCGCAAGCGTCCTCCACATCATGTGCTCGAATGAGTATGCAGTGCTTGGGCTGCTGGTCGCGAATTATACCTCACTCGAAACTTGACTAGGGAAGGGCTTGACTGAAACTGGATAGAAACAAGCATATCAACGTGCTCACGCCAGGTTCCAGGATTGGTGTGACCATAGATGCTTGACAGCATCCAATGACGAGACGCGGATCAACAGGCCGTAGTAGCTTTTCCCGATGGAAAGGCAACAAGTAGTCCCCAACACCATTTCAGTCAGTACCGGATGTCCGGGACAGAGAGTACGTGCCATGTGCAATGGACTGCAGGGCTGTGTAGCACCGCTTTGGTGTTGAGGAATGCAGTTACCTCCACAGGAAGTCAAAGATACCGCGTTAGGCCAGCCCTGGCCAGCTTACTTTGAAGCAACTTGATGGATTGGCGGAGATTGTCTCGTTCCTGCGAGATACAACTCGCCAGTTTCTGAGTCTGATCGTCCTGTGCAGAGAACGTCTAACTGGATGATCAACCGATAAATCAGCCTTGAAGGATTGCTGGCAGCTGGAGCTATCTTGGGATCCTCAAATGAGAAGGGGCTGGCACAAGGTTCGAGACCAACGGCCACAAGGAGGTGGTGATCAACCGCCATGTCTAAAAGAGGAACAGCCTTGATGGTTTCCGAAATTGACGTCGCACAACCACCTCTCACAAAGTACATCAACATGCCTCGCTACGGACGTTCGATACGAGAGGCGGATGCTGCAGGTACCCAGAAGATGCCGGGTCTCTCCTCCTGACAGAGTTCAAGGCCTCCTTCCAACAAGATTATCGTGCGCCAAAGGCCAACACCAAGATAAGATCACACAGGGCGAAGCGTAACAACTAACGCGTCAGTGACGACAGCGGCTCTTGCGGTTTCTTACGCAGAGTGTTGAAGTGATCGATAATGATCGACGACTATCATGAAAACTCTGGTCCTACTATCTCGACGATAGGACAAAGCCTGGTTCGAAGTTAAGCTCACGGCTCCGTAAGCATACAAGCCTTTCGTGGAGCCACTGTCATCGGACAATCGGAGGTTTACTATCTGCTTGTTTCAGAGTCTGACATGCAGAGAGCGGGATGCCGGAAAGCCACTCAATTCTCCTTCTCAAACTACATGCTTGCCATAAGGCTGTCTGAGAGACGGTAGGCCGCCGTACACGTTTGTCTTACACGCAGTATCAACCAACTCAGGGCAGTCCATAGATTGTCACCTTTCCAAGCCATGACTTGGTCTGCCGCAAAAACAACGATGCCCTGAACGAGTGCACCAAATTCTCTTATCATGGAGTATCCGGGATGTCCTCGTCCGGGTTTGAATCTGCCGTGCCCAGTGGCCGCCACACGGCATTGTGTGACCACTTGCTGCAATCCTTGAACGCGATAAGTCCCTTTATCCACGGAAGTACCCATGCAGTAGGTGATCTGCGTCACCGCCCGCTCAGTCTGGATCGCTACCGGCCATGTCAACCTTATATCGTTGCCCATATCCACGTCTGGGCTGCAGGTGTGAGAATTGAGTAACAGGGTACACTCGCCATACTGTGCCCCAGACTGACCTGTCAGAACATTCTATGGTTTCTGGAGAGATATAATTTGGGAGTGAATTCTGTCACTGCCGCAAACATGTCAACAGGTTTCGTCTTCGAATGGTCGACAGATCATACACCATCTCGAACACCAACAGTCATGACTGACAAGAGTCATACGAGCCAGGAAGCTCTCCATACATTTCTCGATACGGACATCGAACAATCGTCTTCCCACACGCCTTCAGTTAGAGAAGGAATCAACGCATCAAAGTCGGCTAGCTTACCACTCGAACAAGAAGATGTGACCAGGCCGTCTATACCACCTGGACCACCAGGAGGATGGTTGGCACAACAGATGTCACCCATGCACGAAATAGCGTTCAACTTTATGGTTTCTATGGTTTAGTTGATTCCTCAAGCATGCCTCACAACATGTTTTCCAATCATCAACGTCATCGTTGCCAGCCTCGGTGTCAAACAACTAAGCACAATGCCATGGGTGGTTGCTGCATATTCCATATCATTTGGAACCACCATTCTGCTAGCTGGACGGCTAGGTGACATCTTTGGCCACAAGCAGATGGTCATCATTGGCTTCTGTTGGCTATCGATCTTCTCCACCCTGGCTGGCTTGAGCCACCATGTCGGTTATGAACTATTCTTTGTGGCTCGTGCGCTTCAGGGCATTGGCGCCGCGATGATGAACCCAAACGCGCTGGCACTACTTGGACGATCGTACCCTCCAGGCTCAAAGGGCAAAATATTAGCCTTTTCTGCTTTTGCATTGTGTGCGCCTCTTGGAGCGTACTTCGGTATGCTGGCGAGTGCTCTTTTTGCGCAGTACTTGAAATGGTATTGGTCTTTCTATACAACAGCCTTCGTCTGTGCGGTTCTTGCTCCAGGGTCATACTTCATTCTTCCAAACCCGATCAAGTCGCCCAAACAAAGACTTCCCTTCAGACAAAAGATCGGTCAGATGGATTGGCTCGGAGGCCTCACCGGTGTTACAGGTCTCGTCGCCGTTCAAGTGGCACTGATATGCGCGCCATCACAGCAGTGGTCTACACAGTACATCTTCATGCTTTTCATCATCGGTGTCTTACTGATCACTTTTTTCATCATCATCGAATTGAAAATCGCAACTGAACCTCTGGTGCCATTCAAGCTTCTCACAGCCGACAACGCGTTCGTATTGGCCATCATGGCTTGTGGGTGGGGCACCTTCGGGACGTGGACCTACTATCTCTGGCGCTTCTTCCTTTCGATATGGCGCCTTCGACCCGTGACGGCGGCGTTTTACGCCCTGCCAATCGTACCCGTCGCTCTCATCGCCGCTGCACTGACAGCATATCTGATGCGCAGAGTCCGCCCTCCGTGGATTTTGTTCTGGGCACTGTTGGCGTTCATGCTCGGTCCTCTGTTCCTCGTATTCAGCGAACCAGCTACACCATATTGGAATCTGATGTTCGTGTCTCTGCTCGTCATGCCCTTTGGAATGGACATGAGCTTTCCGTCTGCGACGTTTGTCATGTCGAATTCGTTGCCGATGGACAAACAGGGCATTGCTGGAAGTCTGGTCACGACTGTGGTCAACTACAGCATCGCCCTCGGATTGGGCTTTGCTGCTACGGTCGAAGTACATGTGAACGATCATGGACGAAACCCTTTGAAGGGATTTAAGGGTGGATGGTACTTTGGGATCGGACTAGGATGTCTTGGGATGTTAATCAGTGCGGTATTCATTGCCAAGACGAGTGCTGGTTTGCCTTCAGTGACTTTGTGGAGGAAGAAGGCTGCCATTGAGCCTGACCATGTCAATGCGGCTGATACGGAAATTGCAACCAAACAGATGGTTACGGATGTACATGAGTTGGCTAATGTTGAGATGAGTGACGAGAGCAACACGCTTGCGCCTCCATCAATAGCGGTGACCTCGCCGAAGAGGTGAGCGGATACAGAATAGCGACACACTTGACAAGGTAGATTTAGAGAGCATGGTAGCAGGATCTGTTTCCCAGCATCTGTATCGACACTCAGAACTGGGCATCCATCTGAACGGAATACCTTTGAAAGTGACAGTTTATACAACAAATACACTTGAAAAGACACCGTCGAACACAGCACGTCTTGGTCTGCACATTGGTACAACATCTTCCTTCCATCTACACCTCTTCAACAGGCCGCAATGACCGCCGTGGACTCAACCGTTCTCATCCCATGACATTCTCGTCCCCCATCTGGCCTCTAGGATCCAGTCACGAGGATATCGTCCTGAACATCCTTCTCTCCGAACCGCATGGAGTCCACACCGACGGCCTCAAGCGAAGCTCACATGAATCCTCTGCGTCTACGTCCATCCAATAACCCTCTCGAGAGGGATACAACTTCGCTCCTCCTACCCGCTCAACAACACATCCTTGACCCCGTCCCTCCCTCGTCGCATCTTCAACCCAAGTCCAAGAACCATACATGAGCGCATTCCAACCTCTTTTCCGCGTGTACTCGTTCTTCACCACAAGAAAACAGCACGACTTCACCCCTGACCGTCGGCCATCCTCTCCACGTCCTTCCGCACATTCCTCTAATACACCCTGCCCAGACAATCCACGGATCCGTCAGCTCGGACCAACCACCAGACAAGGACATCCAATCCAGACTGCCTCTGAAGGATCATGTCGAAGAAGCGCGCACGAGCCATCAGCCAAGCGAGCACGACCACACCGCCTCGTTCACGCCGTGTACTTTGCCTCAGTGCTTCGTGACGACACATCCCTGTCGTTCCTCTTGCACCCCAGCTCACTCCCGACCCGTCACGCCTGTACGATGTGTCATCCGCCTCACCCCATCGCTGGAAACGCACGTTGGTTCACCCAGCCGCATGCGTACCGTAGTCACCCCACGCGCAGACGGACAAAAGTACACACGCCCGCAGACTCACCGGTCAGAGGGTGCGGGTTCGTTCCCGCGACGCTGCGGCTCTGACCGGTGAGTGTATCCCGACGGGATGGGCTTGGAGTAGCATTATGCGCGGACTTGTGGGAGATGAGAGCAAGGATTGTGGTTCGTGTGAGGAAATGGATATTGGGTTGTGCGCGCTGTGCTATGCTATGCTATGCTACGCTAATGCTATATGGTGTGTGATACTACACTGTAGAAAACAGTATTGACGACCCGTGAAAGCGGGTTGTGATGCTGACGAAATTATGTGGTTGAATGTCACTGTGTGTGACCGGAGAAGAAGAGAAAAAACTGGGTTGGTCTGGTGTTGATTGGTTGGTTGGCTCGCCAGGATTGAGGCCGAGATGGGGGAGGTCTTATGGCGGAGTGTAGCTGTGTCTGTGGTCGGACTTGTGCTTTGTCTTAAGAGGTAAAAGATGCGTGGAGGTGTTGCTGGAGGTGCAAGTCTTCCACGATTCGGTCGTATGGTTTGGTGGGGTTGACATGGTCTCGTGCGAAGCATGTACGACCATGTCTTTGGGCTGCTCGATGCCGACGGGAGAGTCGCTGCTGCTGTTGATGGGCCATAGCACGATGTGATTCACTGGCTGACCAGTCTCATACAGTTGGAATGGATAGACGTGGCGTATGGGTGCTGTGTACATTCATGACCGTGATGATGACGTCGTATCGTTGTACATTTTGTCGACTTATCCAGGACGTGGCAGCAACCGCCGACCGGTTTCGTCGTTTAGTCAGGCAGTCAAATGATGTAATGTTGTCTCAGAACAGTCCTGCTGCTCCAACCGAGAACTACCACCATAGCTGATTGTTCTCTTCTGACTCCCTAAGCATGTGGTCAGTATGACTTGTGATCTTGAATGGCAAAGTGGAGCTCACATTTGCTTCTTACTGCGTCTAAGCGTGAAGGATCCAAACTTGAACTTCGGCATTCGACTAGGGAAGGATGTTAGCCAATGAATAGGTAGTGGTACATATGTGGACGCACTCTTGAAGTCTCGGCTTAGATGTGGATATGGATGACAGAGACATTTCAGATGCTATGCTGTCGGTTGGAGAGCTTGTTGCAGATAGATACTCCGGGATTTCAATACGTCGAATGACGAATTTTGGATGAGTTGATATCCTTGGGTAGTTCATGTTGCCAGACATGCTTTTAGGTGTGTGAAAAAGAGTGGTGTTGGTTACTGATACGTCGTGTATTTCCGAGGGCTTGATCAACAATGCCCACCTTGATTTATGGAATTGATGTATGACCAAGACACAGTGCATACAGGGTCGAGGGTGGCCAGGGTTTTTGTATGAATACTTGCATGACACTCATGTTTGTCTCCCTGCCCAAAACAGAACATTGCAATATTGATCAGAGACCTGCATCGGCCGGTCTGCACGTTGGCCGCCGTGGCTTTCCATCGCGCTACAGGCCACAAAAATAGATGTACCTCTGTATGCGGCAAAAGCTGGCCAGTGACATAGCAGACAGTATGAGCAACGTTAAGCTAAGTAGCCGACCAAGAATGGCCGCCTGGTAAGGCCAGGTAGGTCATTGGTTCTGAGCTCGACAACGACTAGCATCAGTCGACGCCTTGGGTTAAGGCTCGCGGATGTTTAAGCTTAATCAACTGATTGGCAAAGAAAGCGCTCTGCGCTTCGGCGGCGAAGAGTCAGTCGAGCAATGGGCAATTTCGTTGGTATCCCGAGGGACGTGATGGCTTGCATTAGGCCGTTTCGTCAACCGCCTTTCTGAGCAAACCATTTAGGGAGAGCGGAAAGGCTACAGCGAAAAGGCTCTGACTTGCGAATAAGATTGTGTTGTTTGGAATTTTGCTGAATCTCCCACCCTTCACCTGGTCTCACCAGTCTCAATATGTCTGTCGCATACATCGCAACACCGTCTTTGTCATGCCTGACCAAGCTCAGAGTCGTGACTCGTGCAGCAGCACACCTTTGAGGTGCAGAGAAGAAAGGCAGAAAAGTTTAACTACGTAGGGTTGAACGACGCACCACTGGGATGCCCCCGCTAGGCGCTGTAATGGCCACTACCTCCCCTTCGAATTATTACTTGCCAGCCACATTTATACTAAGCCGCATTGAGTCAGCTCGGCAGTCGAAGTAGGGGCATACCACCACGATGTCAAGAGAAGTCAACCGTTTGTCTGCATGATGTCAAACAATAGTTCGCTGCACTCAACTTGTGTCCTGACACAGGAGCTGACAGATCTGCGAGTACAGCGCTTGGCTTAAGCATTT
>JAOSBN010012616.1:0-18206 GCA_027563595.1 Erythroxylum suave | reverse complement strand
ACAAAATCAAAAATGAGGAGTCGAAAAGCATGATAAAGGCCATAAAAGTGTTGCCAATTTAGATAATAAACTTGGGCTCAATCAATGTGTTTGTTTATCCCTTCTCAAATTAAGGGCAATGTGTTGCTCAAGTGTGGGGAGGGTTATATGTTTTGATTTCAATGTGAGTTTTGCATATTATATGATAGTTGTTAGATTGCATTTCCTGAATCATGTGAATGTGTCAATGGCTTAGATGGATTGAAATTTATTTAATTCTGAACACAATCTATTAGGTTGTGGAGAATCATTAACTCACAAAAATTAGTGAATTGGTCTTTGGATAAATATGCAGCTTAATTAGGATTTAGTGTTAAGTTGTAACCCTCTAAATTGCCACATTCATTCATAATTTGGTGTCTTTTGACTTAAGTATCTTTGCTAGTATTTTTTCATGGAAACGAGTAGTTAAAGTAGCAAGGTAGACATTAAATAAAAAAATTTGTTTGTTAATATTAAATAAAATACTATTATGTTGGCCTTCGGGTTACGAATATAGCTGGTGGCCAATTGAGAATGTAATGTGACTGAATAATAGGATTGACAAGCGTCACAAATTTGTGCTTCCGTGTCAAAAGGATATAATGACATTTCAACCAAGCATTTTAGTTTAAAAAATGACTTAGTCATGTAACCGGATTGACATTCATCACCAACGTTTGCCTCCAAGTAAAAAAGTAAGTCCTTGTTTAAAAAGAAAGGTGTTTTCTAATTAAATCCTACTAATTTTTTAGTAGCTTGACTTGTCATGAAAACATACTTAGGATTAGTTACAAAGTTTGAATGACCAAAGAATTATTAATGTGTGTGTGCAATTGAAAAGGGTAAATAAATTAACACTTGAATATGAAATAATATGTATATTTAGTTGAAAGATCATAGTTGCATATTTTGTTTGTTAATGATTTGATTTGTCTTGAATGATTGTGTTTTAAATTAAATTTATTTCATAAATTTAAATCCATTATCTTATTACTATATTGTGTGTTGTGTGTTTGTTGTTTTTGTTTGCTTGAGGATACACAAACGTTTAAGTGTGGGGGCATTGATAAGTGTGAATTGCATCATGTTTTAGGGCCTAGTTTGATACATATTTAATTGTTAATTCAATCATTTAGTTTGTGATTAGGTTAAAATTGTGTCAGTTTGTCAACTATTTATGTTTTAAGTGTTTTATGCATTAGTACAAGTCTTTGAGCTTAATTATTATGTTTTTGAGATACCTTGATGTGTTTGTTAGTGTTTTAGGTTCAACATCGAAGAATGAAGAAGTTTCAGAGACCCTCAAGCCAAAACAATGACCCACGATCATGATAGAAGCACTGGAGTTTGCTCAAGATCGTGGCTCATATTCCACGATCGTGAAAAAAATTTCAAGACATAACCCTTGACCTGCATCTGGCAGACAAGTAGAAATTGAACAAGTCAAGTTTTAAGGGATTTTTTGGACATTTTAGACTCCGAAAAAACTCTCGGGCTATTCAAAACATAAAAGTTATTTAAAGAATAAGACAAAGAAGAGGAAGGAAGCTTTTGCATCAGCCACTTTCAAAGAAACCTTAGAGAGAATTGTTGGGAGAGAGAGAGAGAGAAAAGGGAAGAGAAAAGTGGAGAAGAAGCCAACTTGACGTACTTCCCAAATTAGGAGTTTCCCCACATCACTGCCTCCCAACTCCATTCAAATCATATTTCCTGTTTATTTTTCATTTTTATTGTTTTATAAAATTGGGAATAAAAGTACAATGATAGGATTTTTGCATGTTAAGATGTTCTAAACTCTGATTCGGGGGTTTTTATCTTTGATTTAATGAAATTTGATTATTTTTGTTTTTACTTGATTTATTGTGATTTAATTTTTGCAATTGCATAATTCAATTATAACTGAGAAGCTGAATCAAGTGAATAATAATCAAATTGAGATAATAAGAGTTAGGCGATTTAATAAAACGAGAATTAAATCAAATCGTTAAATTGTGCGAAGAGAGATCTTACATAGGTTCCCGATAGTTTTGGTCAACTTCATATCTAATTATAGTTTTGGATAGATTGTTAACCGAGAGGTTGCAATTCTCATAATCTGATTAGGGTTTATAAATTAGGGTTAATTGTTATAACTTAAGAGAGAGTAATCAACCCTAGGACTGTCCAGAACTAATAATCTAGTAATTGATAATCGATTAGGTTAGCATTAAAGATAGGTAAAATTCCCCTTTCTCTTAATTAGTAGTCCTTAGGTTGATTCTTGAGTGTGCATTTCAATTGCTAAATTGTTAACACTTTATGACTGATTTTTGAATTGAATTGCTTGATTGAATTGCATTCTTGTTTTAGTTTTGTTTCATTTGAATTTATGTGATTTGTTTTGGCCTTAGATTTTAGGATTAGATTATCCCTCCTCGTGGGATCGACATCTTAGGTGCTACACGAATGACCTGCACACTTGCAAATTATCGAGGTTAATTAATTAAAACTTACACATATAAAAAAATCATGATCAATTACTGAGTTTTTGAAGATGATGAATGTTAATTAATCATGAGTAAAAGTCATCCATCGTTGCTTATGATTGTATATTCTTAGAACATATGGGAATTGAGTAAATGCTTTTGAATTTATGAGTTCAATTTTGATGTTTTGCCTAAGAACAACCAAAAGCTAAGTGAGGGAGAAATTGATAGGTGCTTAATTTAATATTTAGATATTTCATAACACTTAGCAATTAAGGACAATAAATTGTTTAAGATACTCACTTTGACTCGTATGTAATTTTAGGTACAATTCATAAGCAAAGAAGTTAAAGTGAGTCGAAAGCATGATTTTTGGGCCATTTTTGAAAGATTAATTTTCACTTGTCTTCATGGGGCGAAAGAAGAAAATTCAAAGAATAGTGATCTGTAGAAATACCTTTTTGTAGGCAAATTACCTACAGAAACACCATTGTATAGGGAGTTTCCTTACAAAAATATTTTTCCGTCAGTAAATGTTACGCAATTTTTACCGAGAACCACTAATGCCTTTTTTAATGATGAATTTTACTATTCTATCGCTAAATTCCATAAACAATTTTTACGATAACTTTCACTTTACATGGAAAAAAAGTGAATTTTTTAGGCTACAATTTATATCAATAAAATAAATAATTTATTCTTTCGTTACTAATAATATTTAAGGTAAAATCAAACCCTTTTCATTATGTAGGCAACATCTGCATATACATTAAAAGCAATATATACATATTAACGTACGTCTTAATTGTGTACATAGTATCAAATGTAAATGACTAAAAATTACAATTATACATCATATCATATTAAATGTAACCATAAATCCAATTATTAATGACCAAAAAATGCATTTGTATATGCTATCATATAATCTATATGGACTTAATGAAATTTAACCACTAATATATTTACAATACAATAAAAAACAATTATTAGCTAGGCTATGTACCTGTATTATCTTCCTCTAATCC
Source organism: Erythroxylum suave (assembly GCA_027563595.1). Lineage (NCBI taxonomy): Eukaryota > Viridiplantae > Streptophyta > Magnoliopsida > Malpighiales > Erythroxylaceae > Erythroxylum > Erythroxylum suave. The sequence continues at coordinate 14,692 of JAOSBN010012616.1, read as the reverse complement.
GTATGTAATATAAATGTATATTGGCACTTTAAAATTCTTTACAAAGTATCTTCTTATCCACTCTTAGTCATAACCTTTCTAGCAAAAAAACTAGGTAAATTACAATTATTCCAAATAAGTATACTCATAAATATGTTGATATATCTAAAGAATGAACTACCTATTATTCTATTGTGACCTCAACTTAATAAATATAAATTAATTTAGTTCAAAAACTAACATCAAAATGATTCAATTATTACATAAAGAACAACAGAACCAACTTGAATATCATCTGACCAAACAACAGAAGATTCTGGAGACGAGGAAGAAGAGAGCGAGATTTTGGCAAGGTTAGGAATATTGAAACCTCCAAAATAATATAGAGAAGAGAAGAGTGAGAGTGAGAACGAGCTTTTAAGAAGATGGGTTTTGGGTGGGAAATGAAAATGTTTTGAGTTTGTATTGACAAAAAATAGTTATTAAATTCCCTATGGAAATAAATTTCCTAGGGAATTCCCTATATAATGGTGTTTCTGTAGGTAATTTAGCTACGAAAATGTAATTCCGTAGGGAATTTATATACAAAACGAAATTTATGTAGGGAATTCCATACCAAAATTCTATCTACATAATCACTTTTTTGTAGGTAAACTCCAATTCCCTACAAAATTGTGTTTTCATAGTGAATTTACCTACGAAAATGTATTTCCTTTAGGAATTTTCCTGTAGAAACAAATTTTTGTTGGTAAATTTCATACAAAATTTTTTCCAGGAACCATTGGCAGTTATTTTTATGACGACTTTCACTATTTTGTCACTAAATTCCGTTAGTAAAGTTTTGTGGTAAAATTCCCTTGATTTTTTATGCCGTAAACTACCATTTTTCCTAGCAAATTTACCTATTAAAATCAATTCTGGTTGTTCATTCCCTAGGAAATTTTTTTCCATAGGGAATTTTTTGTCAGTAATTTGCAATTTTCTTGTGGTGTCCTATCTTCCACCTCTAGATCATAGATTTCTACAAGCTTTAGGTAATTACAAGATTGATTAGCTTGTGGCCTCTATTGATAGGAAGTAGAGATTAATTCTTTTGTCCCACCTTATCGAGCCTCATTATTTGAATTGTATTAGTGTGCCTTAATTAATATTCTTTATAAAATAAATTTTAGCACAGTCGATTCTTTTTATATGAGTTGTAGCCTTATCTATGCTAACAGGCTTGCCAATAAAGCTAGAAAGATGAATTAGCCTTGATGTTTTCCATATTCCAGTGGTAAATAAAGCATATTAATCTAAAGAGGAACCTTTTTTGCTTGATTACATAGAGTCTGGAACTAGGTTGTCATTAGTGATGGAAGATAACCATGATGTCATAATACTAAGGGCCACTGTCAAAGATATTTTGAGGTTCCAGGGGCAAGTCAAACTTTAATAAAAAAGTGAGTTGAACATAAATAAAAAATAAGTTATCCTTCAAGAATAGGGCCACCTCTAAAATAAAGTCCATCCAATCCTTAAGTCCTAAGCATTAAAAGGGAAGCATATCAAGGTGGAGTTCCATTTGGAAGCACCTTCTTGAACAATCTCTGAAGGTGGTGCCACTATAGAGTGAACTAATTTTCTTAAAGGAAAGCAGTAATAAAGAGAGCTTTTAAAGGAAGATTAATTGAGGACCTAGCTCTAGGATCTTTTTAAAGTTAAAAGAGAATGATCTTTAAGCATCCTGGGATCCATATGAGGTTATACGAGGATCCAGCCTAGAGATGGAAGTGGACGAATTTAGAGGTATTAAAAAATGTTTAAGTAGAACACCATAAGAAATAATAGGGGACCTAGGTGGAGGGAAACTAGAGAGATCCAAATTAGTGGTTTGGTTAAGATTTGAAGAATGGTTAGAAATAGTGCTATCCATATCAAGTTTTTAAAAAGAAAAAAAATTGTTGGCAATTTAGTATGATCAACGTATGATCAAAAGAAAATTATGAAAATCTCATTTCTTTATATTTTTTATACTAGATTTTTATTTTTGAAATTACTTGTATTGCCTTTTGAGTTGATGGGGGCCGGCACAAGCGGTGGAGCATGTGGTTTAATTTGATGCAAAGTGAAGAACCTTATTAGGGTTTGATATGCCAGGAATCCTCTTGAAAAAGAGGGGTGCCTTCGGAAGCATGGACACAACTATTGCATAGCTATCATCAGCTTGTGTTGTAAGGGGTTGGATTAAGTCCCCTAACAAGCACATATTAAAAAAGGAATTTAGGAAAAAAATTTTAAAATATTTTACTAAAAATTGTAAGAAAAATAGGAGGGATAAGTAGGGAAGAATGGAGGGAATGATAAAGAAAGAAATATTAGAAAAAGATGAAATTAGCATTAAAAAGAGAGAGAGAGAGCTAAAAGATAAAAACATGAATAGGGAGTATGATAAAGTTAGAAGGAGGAGAATTAGAGAAGAAAAAAGATGTTAGTGTACTTATAACAAGATTTATTAGTGAACTTATAACAATATTTATTTCCACATATAAGTCTCACTTCTAAAGAATTAAAAAGTTCCTTTAAAATAAAAAGATTTCCTTCAATGAAGTGAAAATTCATATTGTAGAACTTGGTAAGCTAATCTTTGATTGTTATCCATATACTTCGCTTAGCAATATTGAACAAAACCTTATGCAATAAGTGAATACAACAGCCTTAAGGAGTCAAAAGGAGTTAAAAGTTAAAGACAAAGAAAAGGCTATGTGTAAGATAAGTAGGATGAGTGTAAGTAGGAAAAGAAAGAAATGAAGGATAATGAGTAGAAGGAAATACACAAAAAAATTCATAAAAACATATGTTCATACTATATCAACCTAATAAAAATATGAAATACACAAAAAAACAATCAAGAGGATTTTTCTTACCATCAAAGACTCTAAATGTAACCCTTTAAATTGATGAGAGATTTAAAGATTTAGACTAATGAGTCATTAGTGTTAGTATGTAAGACAAAACTGGAACATTTATGACATTAGTTCATAATTGTACTCAAAGGCATAATATGAGCATACATATGAATTGTTATTTGCACACATTACAAGTTAACATATGCACTCAATTGACATATTCCGAGGAATGAAATTGAAAGTGATATGAGAAATGACTATGTTTTCCAATGTCTTGTATTTTAGTTTACCAAAGACAAGAATTGATGGATTATAAATTAGCAACTTGGAAATTAATTGTCGTAATTGGGAGATTGATAAATTAAAATGTACATTTGGACTATGAAAAATATAGAAATAAGAGACAAATGGAAGTGTGACAATTAGATTAGTAATTAATTGACAAATAGGCTAATGATGGAGTGAAAAATGGATCAATTCATATGTGACATGTGGACCAATAACTAAGTGACATTTGGTAGCCTTACATAATGACAAATGCAAGACATGTATTAGAGACAGGTGGCAAAGCAAAATTAAGTCACCTAAGTCATGTTTTGGCAAGGAAAGTTCGGTAGTCCTCTTACTTGCTTGCTTAACCGAATTTTTCCATCACCAAACCTCCTTTCTTGCTCATTCTTTACTGAATCCTTGCCTGTTCACATATCTTTGGTGATTACTTAATACACCTTGCAAAGTCTTCAACCATTTGAGGTTTTCAATTGTTGCTGAATCCTTGTGTTTTTCCATCCACGAAAATCTCTTATTTGCTCTCTCCAATTCTGGAATTTTTTTGAATATCAAGTAAGTTATGCTTTAAGTTTTATGGTAGTGTAGATGACATTTAAATGAGGTTTTAATTTTTGTAAATGTATGCATGCAAGAGTGGTGTACGTTTTCATGCTTGTGGATTAATGCTTGCGAGAATGGTGTGGATGTATACATGGGTGGTGAAGGAAGAAGAAAATATAGTGATATGATTAATAAGATGAAGGATTGTGGTAATTGGAGTTAAATGAAGAGTAGTGAAATGTAGAAAATGTAAAAAGGAAAAAATGGAATTAGGTTCTGGTTTTAAGTGATGATCATTCATAAATTTATGAATTGCATTAGAGAATTCTAAACTAGAAATTTTGGATTATCTGAATCATCAACTTGAGATGATAGAGAAATAATAGAGTTTTGGCAATGAAGTGTGCTGGAGTGTGTTATATGTAGTGTTTTTTTGAACATACATTTGTATTTTGGACATATATTGATCTATGAATATAAAAATTAGATGGATTTTGATCTAAATTAAACTATAGACATATGGTTACATTTTCATAAAGGAATCAAATTTGATTATATTTGTAAGGGTCTTGAAATTTGGCTGGAAGTTGAAAACTATGTATTGTCGAGTTATGACAACAGTCTGTAGTATTTTGGTTATAACTTGCTTAATAATGAACTAAAACGCATGAATTTGATTTCATTAGAAACTTAAGACATTATGGAACATTTTCTTAGAAGAAAATGTTGCCTAAATACCTCATTGTCTAGGTCATAATGGTCATATAAAACTGGCCCGAAAATCTATCTTAAGAACATGAGAAATACGTATAAGGTATAGATGAATGAAAAATGAAGAACATACGTTATTTATGAATGTGAATTGGGTGAATGTATGAGTATATGTTGGTGGAAGATTTTGTTGAGAATGATGAGAAATTGAAGTAGGAATGATAAGATATCCCTAGATGTGTTAGATATAACTTAAAGGAGTGGGAAATCTGGAAATTGACCCATTAATGTCCGTTAGGTGGACATTCTCTAGAATTTCAATGTTCCAACCTCGTTCATGTCTAATTAGAGGGACATACATGTCTGCTGGGTAGACATTCTAGTGACGTCTACATAAATGTGCAATATTTACCCTTTAGACAAAAAGATCTCTCTTTGGGGTCTTCACAAAAGTTATAGAATTCAAAGTCTTCTTCAAAACCGTACTTGAATGACCTTAATCTGGCACCCACAGTGAAAGTTATGCCTATTATCCAAAATCATGTACATATACGAATTAGTGACTTATCAATGCTTTCCTATGCTGTAATTAGGCTTGAATGGGATCTTAAATGAGCCTAATGGTTGATGAATGAAGTGATTAAAGTAAAGGAAGTTTATTAGGTATTAAAGAATGATTGAAAGATGTTGGTAATTGATTATGAGAAGAATATTAAGAAATGTACCCGGGATTATCGTTGAGCATGCATTGTACATAATCCATATATCCATATGTGTTGGGCTCGGGTCTCAGATCCTTATTACATGGCGTTAAGGTCCAAAATTTAAGTATTTTAAGAATAAAATTAATTATATACATATATTTATATTAAAATAAAAGGACTAAAAGTTCTTGGTGGAAGTAGAACCACTAAACAGGAAAATAAATAAATATAGTATAAAATAAGTTAGATATGAAAATAACTTGCATTGGGCATTAAATAATTATATAAATAAATAAAATCCTTAGGAGTAAAAATAATCATCCAACAATTTAAATGAAATAACATAGAATAAAATGAAAATGTAAATAAATTGATTTAGGCATTATAAGAAGAATTAGCAATTGAATTAACAAAAAAAAGTGCAAAAGAGCAAGAGTCATAGGCATGACAATTTCTCACGCCTATGAGAGATGTCAAAAAAGAAGAAGTCATCACACGCCTGTGAGACAAGGACGTCGCAAAGTGGTAGGATTTGGGCACGATCGTGACTTTCCTGAAAACTTCATAACTTTTAATCTGGAAGTCCAAAAATTACAAACTTTATGTCTTTAGAAAGTTAAGAGAATGATCTACAACTTTTATGAAGATCACTTAGCCTATTTTGACCAAGATCAATACAGTTTATTCCTTAAAGTTTCAGTCACATTTTTAATCCTTTATTCTCTTATTTTCGCTCTATTGTCAATAGTTCTACTTTCCTTACAAAGCAGAAGACCCAAATCCAACAAACATGAACTATGCGTACAAAACTCCCATTAATAATTACTTCACAAAAATCTATTCAAAAGTCCTCATCAACTATCAGTTTTGTTCCCAATCTAAAAATATAGCATATTTGAGAAAATAAAAATTAGACATGAACAGAAGGAATTCTTCAACTCTTACTGTCATTCATTTTTCAATTAAAAAAGAGTAGGTTCATTACTCCAATTGCAAACAAAAGCCACATCAGTAACATAATTACAAAATTGCAATAAAAAATGTTGATGCTGATATGCTCTAAAGTTACCAAAATGATCCAAACTAACCTAGTTACAAATGTAATATAAATTTCTTGAAGGCTTGACAAAGTTTCTGCAAGGTTCAATGATTTGCTGATCCTTGCACCTGAGGAGTAGAAAAATTATGGGGTGAGCTGGGAAGCTCAGTGGCTAATATGTTTATAGCCAGTGATAACAAACCATACACATACACAACAATCAAACAATTTCATATATATATATATATATAAGGATTCAGTTCATATAACACATACTTAAAGTTTCAGTCACATAAATCATACCATGTATTTTCCAATCATTATACAAAGCATTTTAACATATATCATACTGAGCAAATCACAATGAATGCACAAACAATATGGCTCGAGAGAATCCCATAAAATGAAATGATGAAACTGAAGTTTACACTATCAACGAAATGAGTCCATTTTTCGGAGCTCATATGCAATAAGCGGGAAGCCAGGAGAAGGCTTAAGGTCAATGTGCATGTGACAAATGAAATGGTATCTGTCTTGCCCATATTAACAGCTTTTCTGATGCATACATATTTTATAACATATTCATATTTTCATGCTTTTTACTCATTTCTTTTCTTTTCATTCATACCAGATATAGTAAAATCTTTCAAACATAACAAGTTATCAAATCACAACACATTTTTCCCATATTCACAATGATTTAAAGACAAGCATTTAAACACACAAACAAGTAAGAATTCCAACCCATCATCACAACAACTATAAACATATTACCCACCTATTTTCTTATACATCCATGCTCAAGCTTGTTCTTTTTCTTGTTCTTGATTTTGACTTTCTTGTTCCCTTCAAACAAGCATGTTTTCCCTTCAAACAAACATGTTTTCATTTAATCAGCATATAATAATATAACTTCCATAAATGTCTACTATCTAAAAATGACCTTAGATTTAATCCACTATTGGTTTATCTAATTAGAACAAATAAAATCTAGCTAAGGGTTCATAAAAATCTAAAAAAATAAATCTCTTATTCATCTTCTTTCTCTCTTTATTTCAGCTCATAAAAATCTAGTTTCTTTACTTTCTTCTTCTATTAAGCAAGAGGAAAGGATAGAAAATACCTAAATTATTTTCAGCCCATTTTCTTTCTTCTTCTTTATCCTTGCTCTTTCCTTCTTCTTTCTCCTTGCTTCAGTTTTCACCTTCTCTCCTTCTAGTTTCTTCTATAACTTTCTCTCTTTTTCGTTCTTAACACTCACGACTCTCTTCTAGTTTCTTGTTTTATTAGTTTAAGACATATTTTTAACATTCCTATCTTATCATTCCTTATGCAATTTAAGTCCTCTTAACTCCTTAAATAATTCTAACACTTCCATTTAGTCCACACAACCATATGTAAATAATAATATCCTTAATTAAACTCCAAAAATTATTAACTCAAAAGTTCTAATTTTTACTCATGACGAAATTCCATCAAGTTCTCATTTAATAATTCTAACTTTCCGAAAACGTTCGAGGTCCAACAATATGTGCATAAATGAGTACATTTATAATTGTGCAAAGTTGTAATGTGTGTAAATGTATGTGTTGCATGATATAGAGGAGCAATTAGAGCGACAACATCCAAATATTGCCAAAACATCAAGGCAATAAGCTATCTAGAGCAAACTGTGATTAACCTAAGATGGTCTCACCTTGAATGTTTGTTTAATTCTAAATTGAATTGATATGTGATGTTGTGTACTAATTTCCAGACATAAAATGTTCGAGGTGTTTTATGCATGAATAACACATTGGAACTGTTCCTTGAATATGAATGTGAATGAATAAATGTGTTCTCAACTTCTATGTTGAATGCCGGACCAAGTCCAATGACCAATGTGAATGAGAAAATAAATGCAAATGAAATAGAATGAATATGATGATTGAAAATGTGAAATGCATTTATTCCATAAATGTAGGAAATATAAAGATAGTTATGAGTGGAGTTGCCAGTGAAAAAGAGCTTAAAGGTCATACATTTGTGGTAAGAGCCTATGGCTAAAATTTGTATGATAGAGCCTGGTATCCGTAACAAAAACATGATAGTATGATAGAGCCCAGTATCCATTATGGATAGGGACAACAAAGAAAAGAACTCAGTCACAACAACTTGTTAAGTGAATTTGATTCTCATAAACATTGCATACACAAATGTTATGAATAAATTGAATGATTGCAATTTTTTAAGGACTTTTATGGTATGAAATGAGTGAATGCTTATCGATGAACATGTTTTGCATAATCGCAATGAAATGACGAATTGTATAGATTTTTGAAATGTAACAATTGTGAACAAATTGTTTCGTGATATTCATGATGATAATTGAGATGATGTGAATTGAATTATATGATAACATTAATTATTGTGTTGCTTGAAAAGAGTGAACCATCGAGGATATTACTTAACTGAGTTTGCAAAACTTATTAAAAATTGCTAAGTGGCTTTTCAGGTTTAGAAGAGATATCCAGTTAGACCAGTTGAAGTGAAGCCATTGCATATGAACATGAGTGAGCAGTCAGGATTAGTTTGTACCTGTATAAGTTGTTAGTCAAATTGTATTAAACATTGTATTCAACAACTTTTGTATGTTATATAAACAAATTCTAAAATGTAATGACTTTTTTGACTGAATATGTTTGTAATGAAATGGGCCTAACTGAAAAATGCGTTGCTTTAGATGTGTTTGATGTGTGGAAATTATGCAATAAGTATTTTCTATCGTCTTAATATGCCATCCTCATAACATATATTCTCGAATACTATTGTTACATTCGAGTATATGCTCTATGCGAGTGGTATGTTACATCTCATCTCTTACTCTTAGGGTTAACTCTCCCCATCAATGTCTATAAGAGACTTGTTGGTAACTAAAAATGGTTGCTTAAGGATTGAAGGTATTTCCAAATCTTCATCTATATCCATAATGGTAAAATCAATAGGGAAGGTGAATTTGTGAACTTTAGTAGGCACATCATCTATTTTGCTGCTAGGATGAGTGATTGCTTTGTCATCCATCTGCACACACTTCTTAATTGATGTTAATTCACCTAATTCCATTCTCTTGCATAAAGTGTAAGGCATTATATTTATGTCAGCTCTTAAGTCGTCATAAGCCTTATCCACTTTGACACTACCAATAGTACAAGGAGTATTGACATTCCCCATGTCAACTTATTTATGCGATAGTTTTATCACCTTATTAGAGCTCTCCTTGCTAAACACTTCACTATCTAAGTTCTTCAATTCCTCTTTGTTTGATGATATCTCTTGCAATGGTTCTGTGCTCTTTGATCCTTGTGGAAGGAGTATATCATAAAGAAACTCTTCTTTAAATTTTTCAATAGGTTAAGGATATAGTCTATCTTTAATCTCTGAGGAAGGAGTATATCATAAAGAAACTCTTCTTTAAAATTTTCAACAGGTTAAGGATATAGTCTAACTCTTCTTCTAATGATTTCCTCTTAGTTCGCATAGGGTTTAGAATAGTAGGTTGAGATTCCTTGACTCATTTCAGAATAGTTTTGCTAAATGTTTCAAAGTGACCTTTTGTAGTCACCTCTTCCTTTTCTTCCTTATGGAGCTTCTTTCAGTGGCTTGGATGGTTGCCGTTATTCTCTCCTTTGGATTTGTTTCAGTTGTGCTGGGCAAACTCTCTTTAGGTATCTTCTCCACTAATTTAGCCAGTTGTTCAACTTTTATTTCCAATTTTTGTGTAGACGTGTTTATTGATGCTTTATCCTTGATTCTTGAATGAATTCCATCATCAACTCATCCATTCCCTGTTTCCTTGGTTGTGATGTTTGTGCTTAATCTAGGAAGAGGTTCTTTCATGTTTGACCTTGATTACCTTATGAGAAATTGGGGGTGGTTCCTATAACCAGGGTTGTATGTGTTACTATAAGGATCATTTTGGGATTTTGAAGCATTCCTAAAATAATTTACATGCTTGGGCTGATCTATTTGATAATCTTATCCTTGACGCTCTAGCTTGCACGTTACATACTACATCACTCTTCTATATGGAGCTATAGTGATTCCATCTATCTTCTTACTCAAGGCTTCCATATGACTTGCTAGTTACATTACAACATCTACTTCATAAAATTCCAATGGCTTATTGGTGGTTTGATAGTTGTGTTTTGTAAGTAATTGGCATGTGCTTCTTGCATATTAGTTAATGATTGTTGCATTTTAGGATTCACGTGTATGTTTTTGTTTGGTTTGATCTTCATTGTTGTTCTTTTGTCTTTGATGTTAATTTAGGGTAAGAATTGATTATTTTTATATAGAAATGAAGATGGAGCAACTTCGAGAGTGAGCTAGAGAAGAAGAGAAATGGAGACATTCTACTGCTAATTCCCACGATCGTGGGAAAAATAATCCTAGAGACTATACAGGACTCACTGAAACTTTAGGGTTTTGGACTATAAGATAGAGAAAGGAAGAAGACAAAGTCCCTTTGTAGAAAAAAAACTCCTTGAGTGAAGAAGGCAAGTTTTGAGTCTTGAGGAAGGATTGAATTCAAGGATTATCATCAGGACTGGGGAAAATTGCTCATTAACATTAAAATTTCTAGATTTTGGCAAAGAAGAGAAGGAGTTTGTCTATTCAATTTTCTGTTAATTTCACTTAATCTATTCATTTTAAAATGGTTTATTTGAATGTTGATGATGTTATGGAGACCATGATAGGCTAATTTAGTTTTAGGGATTGCTTTTTAAATATTTTGTTAATATTCTTATTTTATTCAATTGAATGAAAGTGTCTTTGATGATTGTTGATTTTATTTCTATCTTGCAATAAATCAAGAAAGTGAGTAAGCTAATTTGTGTAGGATTGTACAATGAGAGTTGGTGACCTATAAACTTACAATCATTATATTAATTGACTAGTTAGAAGATAGATCTCGGCTAGGTCAATTGATCACCAATAAGATAGTTTAATATCTAGTTAAATTGGTGGAGTGATTGGGTAGGATGAGAGATCGTCCAATTGATTTCATTTATTGATTAGGGAAAATTAATTACACTTTCAGAGAGGGTAGTTAATACATTTGAAAATGTTGGGTGAGACATAATTCGATTAATAAAATAAGAGGGAAACAAAATAAGGAGAAAGTAATCTCTAGTTTTTAGATTCTTGAGTTTTGATTTTTCTATATTTTGGTTTTATCTATCGTTCATTATTAACTTTTCAATTTTGATTTAATTTTCTATATTAGTCCCATTAAAAATTTGTATTTCTTAAACAAGGTTTTATCTAAATTAAGTGGTGTATGGGAATCAAACCCTGTGGGATCGATATTCGCTTTCTAACTACAATTCACTACCCGTACACTTGTAGTTTTTGAGGGTAAAATGAGTAGATTGTTGCATAGATTACAGTCTCAACATGGTTCGTGCTCTAGCTCAACACCATTGATAATTATTCATGACCATGTCTTCTATCAACTCTTAGGTTGCTTTAGGCGTTTTATTGTTTAACAACCATCTAGTTGTTACGTCTACCGATTACCTTTAACTTATCCCATTATAAAAAGTATGGATTTGCATCCATAATGGTAATCCGTGATGTGGGCATGTTTGGAGCATCTCTTAATCTCTCCTAGGTATTATAAATTGACTCACCCTCAGTTTGGGAGTATTATGAGATGTTGTTTCTCAACTTTGCAGTCTTTGTAAGAGGAAAGTACTTAAAAAGAAAAATTTCCACCATTTGATCCCAGTTGGTAAGTGATGAATGTCGCATAGAGTTTAACCACTATTTAGCCTTTCCTCTTTAAAAAAGGAAATAGACACAGTGTGATGGCATTATCGTTCACTTCATTGATCTTGAAAGTGTTGTAAATCTCTAAGAAGTTAAAGATGTGTGCGTTGGGGGTGCTTATCTTGAAGTCCATCATACTAAACTGAATATCACACCATTTGGATGATTCTTAGCTTGATCTCAAAGTTATTTGCCTACACATTCGGTCTCACTATGTTGGATTTTGTGCTAAATAAGTTTAGCCTAACATAGTTGAACATCATTAGTGGTTAGTCCACCATGTTATGAGATCCTTTTATGTCCACATGACCATCCAAATCCTCTATTAGATGGTCTAGCTCAAACTCTTTAAATTTAGTCCTACGATGATTCCTCAGAGCAGTTCTTTCTATCTCAGGATCTATATATGGTAAGTTCTCAATTGTACTTTGGGTCATAAATTGACATCGAGTCTAAATCTGAATTAAGGAAATAAACTAACTAAAACAAGTTAGATAACGTAATGTAAAATTAGAAATAAAGCAAGATAGAAAAATAAAAGCAATGATTAGGGTAATAAAACTAAAGTGTTCCTAATATCACCTTCCTCAGTAACAGTGTCAAAAACTTAGTTGACTTTATTTGTGAGTGTCAATATTGTAATATCGTAAGTGTATAGTGTAACTATAGCTAGTACCAGTAAGTATGGGTCGATCCCACAAGGAAAGTGAGTACTAGTAATTATCCTTCTACTATTATTTAACCTAAAAATTGATTATGGTTTAAACTAAAGAAGTTAAAAAGTATCGAATGATGAGATGATACAAGAGGGCAATGATAATAGAAGTGGGTCAATCGGTCTTCTAATCAGAAGGATGCCAGTACCAAGTAGTATTGTATGTGGTCTTGTGTAGTGGTAATCCTTGTGTAAAACATTGCTGTACTTGTACTTAGTTTAGGTAACATTAAGTCTGCTTGAGTCAGTTGGTTTTAATCTTGGTTTTTTTTTTTGAGATCTGGTGTTGAGCAATCTCTAGCCATGTACATAAACCCTTAATTATTGATTTATAAAAAAAAGAAATTAAAAAGTAAGAAAATAACATAAATAGACAACACAATTAAAGCCAAAAATTGTAGAATCACTAAGTTAATTACCAATATCAAATGATTAGTATTTAGGTTTCGAATCACCTAAAACTTTAACTGAACGATCTTTTTCATGCAATTGTGATAATGATTAGTTGGACCATGGAGACTCCTAAGATATGCTAGTACCTGACCTTAATGTTAAGTCAAGAGGGCTTTACGATGATTAATTTTGATGACAATCGAATAATAATAATGTTAAAAATAAATGAACGTTTTTGATAAGTGTGTTAAGTGTGCAGAAGAAGCGCAAAATACAGAAGAAGTGGAGATACAGAAGAAGTGAAAACATAGAAGAAGCGTAAAACATAGAAGAAACGAAAATATAGAAGAAGAGCAATACATAGAAGAAGCACAAGACACAGAAGAAGTGAAAATATAGAAGAAGCACAAGACACAGAAGAAGTGAAAACATAGAAGAACCGCAAAACATAGAAGAAGTGAATACATAGAAGAAGCGCAGAACACAGAAGAAGCAGAAGATATAGAAGAAGTTGAAAACATAGAAGAAGAGGAAAACACAGAAGATTCAAAGAAGAAGATACGCTAGTACGTGAGATAGTTAGTTAGTTGGAGTTAGTTATAGAACTCAACTAAATAACGGTTATCAAGATTCAACAAGAAGTTATCAAGAATCAAGAAGTAGTTGGAGACTTAGGCTATAAATACTAGTCGTAGTTGAAGATTAGACAATCTTACAACTTTTGAAAAATTATTGATCCTTGAGCTTTCAAGTGTTTACTTAGAAAAGAAAAATTCTTTAGTGCGATACTAAGAGAGCTAACCCTACTGTAACAAAAGCTCACAATATCTTTCTAGCGAGAGAAAGAAAAGGCTAAGAGCCTGGAGAGGCAAAGTTAGCAGAAAGAATACTTTGTGTAAGAGACCTGAAGAGGCTCTGGAATGGAAGAAAGAATACTTGTAATTTGTTGAAGTATAGTGAAATACTCAGATAAACTCTGAGGACTAGACGTAGCCCATAGTTTGGGGTGAATTAGTATAAAAATTGTAACGTCTATCTTCTATCCTTTTACTTTAGTTTATTTTATTGTTAAACAAGTATATAGAAGATATTTACGGTTTAAGTAGCTAACACTTTTCATATAAATTTTATGATATTCTTTTAACAAATTAAAGAAGTTCTTAACAAGATTTATTAAAGATTTTGTATTCACGAAAAGAATACACAATTCAACCCCCTTCTTATGTATCTAGTTTATTGTATGTAAATTTTACATTAAAGTGTGATTTACTTCAATTGGTATCAGAGCTTGGTTTCTAAGAATCACCTTTACAAAGTGATGACAAAGATCCATGGCTGAATCACATATTTTTATAGCTGAAGGTGTCTCCGTCACAAGGCCTCCTGCATTCAATGGTGAAGATTATCATTATTGGAAGGACAAGATGCGGCTCTTCATAGAATCAACACATATTGATCTTTGGGATATCATCGAGAATGGACCATACGTACCAATAGATGATGAAGGAAATAACATTCCTCGTAACAGATGGTCAGCTGATCATAAAGCTAGATTTCAACTAAATTCAAAGGCCAAGTTCTTTTTGAGTTGTGCGTTAAGCAGAAGTGAATATGATAAAGT